>BSBK01012132.1:30000-114872 GCA_027943335.1 Chamaecyparis obtusa | reverse complement strand
CCCAAAAAGTAGAACACACTGTTGTGATTTCACCCCATAAAGCCTAAGCCTTTAACCCTATACTAATAACAAAATCCTTTATATTAAGACTTAATTCATATAATTTTATCCCTAAACCTTATGCCCTAAAATCTATACTAGTCCCTTCACACAAAAAAATAAACCCAAAATCCTAAGCCCTTAACCCTCTCTTCCCATATCTCTCTCTAATTATAAACTCTATGAACTACACCCTCTCCGTCCATTACTCTTTCTCTATCCTTCTCTCTATAATTTTAAACTCTAAGCCCTAGGGCTTAATCCCTAACCCCATATATCTCTATCTAACCCTATACTACTCCCTAAATCCTAAATCATAATTCCTAAGCCCTATTCTCTAAACCCTAAAACTTAATCCATAAATCCTATATAAATCCCTGAGCCCTAAATCCTAATCCCTAAGTCCTAAATCATAACCCTTAAGCCCTTAACCATCTCTCTCTCTCTCTCTCTCACCACACACCACACACACACACACACACACACACACACACACACACACACACACACACACACACACACACACACACACACACACACAAGGCCTAAAGTCTAATCCAAAGCCTTAACCCCACCTCTCTCTCTAACCTTATAGTAGTCCCTAAAACCTAAGACATAAATCCTAAACCCTTCTACCCTCTCTATGTCTCTAATATAAACCTAAGGTATATTCCATAAACCTTAAACCCTCTCCCTTCCTTCTTTTCACTTCAAACTCTCCTTCTCTCTCCCTCTCTCATTGTATTGCTCTCCATGTTCCAAGCCCTAATCCCTAAGTCATAAACCCTAAGCCCTAAACCATATACCAAACTATAAACCTTAAATACAACCCTTAAGCTAGAGAATGATACCCCCAAACCATATACTAGTCCCTTTACCCTAGATCCTAAACCTTAAGCCCTAAACTCTAATCCCTAAACCCTATAAAAGTCCCTTAACCTTGAGTCCTACGTGTTAAGGCCTTGGGAGGAAGGATATGTGGTGCAGGGCTTAGATTTTAAAGTTTATAGACTAGTATAGGGTTTAGGGATGAGGGCTTAGAGTTGAGATTTTTGAGACTAGTATAGGACTTAGCATATAGTTACTAATATAGGGTTTATAGCTGATAGATTATGGTTTAAGGAGAGGGAGAGAGACAAAGAGTGAGAGAGGGGTAAAGAGATAAGGAAAGGGAGAGTCAAAAAAGAGGGGAAAGAGTACGAGGTGGGAAGAGAGTATGAGAGGGGGAGAAACAAGGATGAAGAGGGGGAGAGAGGGTTTATGGCTTAGGGATTATAGATTAGGGTTTAGAGCTTAGAGAATAGAGCACTAGAGAGTGGGAGAGAGTGATAGAGGGGGAGAGAGGGAGATAGATGGAACATATGGAGAGGGGGGGGGGGGGGGGGGGGAGGAGAGGGGGGAAAGAGGGAGGAGGAATATATATCTACCAAGAAAAATAGATAGAGGGGGAGGGGGGTGGGGGGGTGATATGTTGGGGGGAGAGGTGGGGTGGTGATGGGAGAGGTAGGGGAGAGAGGGAGAGAGGGGTGAGGAAGAAGAGAAAATATGTGGGTAAGAGGGAGAGAAGAGAGAGAGAGAGAGAGAGAGAGAGGAGAGAGAGAGAGAGAGAGAGAGAGAGGCGTGTAAAGAGAGAGGTTGGTAAAAAGGAGAGAAGGAAAGATAGAGGGTGCGACAGAGGGGGAAATAGAGAAAGAGAAGGATAGGTACAGAGGACAAGAATTGACAGAGGAAAGAGACATGGGAAAATGTTGATGGGGGAAGGGAGAAGGGGAAAGCAGAAGAGGGGGAAGTTGAGAAAGATAGGGGATAATATAATAAAAAGTAGGTCTACAATTATTGAATCTTGTAAAACTATTCAGACCCTTATCCCTTAATAATAGTTTAGAAAATATATAAATATGTGAACCTTAAAGACTAAGGTTAACACAATTGGGACAATCAAATGAAGATAGGGATGAAGGAGAGTGGCCACATGAAGGAAGATTTGATTCCTTTATAGATACAAAGATACTGTTAATAAATCAAAATCTGATATCAATTTTCTTTTAAATTAAGTTCTTTTCATTTTAACGCTTGCCATGGAAGAATTCACAATGCGGTTTTCAAATCGTTTAAAAATAAAGATGTCCAACATTTTCCTTGTCAATAGCATTACCTTTCCATTTATGTTTTCGAGTCGATGTAGTATACATGGGCCCTAAATGCTTTTTCAAAATTTCTTAATTCTGAAATATAACCAAAAATACTCTTTCAATATTATAAATTTTCAACCATCGTTCTATTTTCGGATGAATAAGTCTCTGTCATTCAATCTATTAAATATCGGTCGCTGGTCTCTTATTATTTTATTTTTCAAAATAACTAACTACATTTCATAGACTAGTCAAGTCGCATAAATAATTCATCAGACTGCATTGACTGCACAAGTTGCATCATTTTGATCAGACTGAACGATTATAATATCCACGAATCTTTTCATTTAAAATATAACAAAATTTGACAGTAAGAGGTGGCCTGCTAGTGATTGGCATTGCCTATGCAATAATATTTTCCAATCAATGGCCTGAATTATGAATGGCACCTACGTCCTTTTCAAAATTTCTTATTTTGGAGGGCAACAAAAAAGAGCTTTCAATATTAGAAATTTTCACTTGTGGGTCTTCTTTTTAATGAAAAAAGTCGGTGGCATTCAATCTTTAAAAAACAGGGTCAATGTTCTCTCACTATTTAAAATTAAGTAGTTTGTATCCTATGGTCAATTCGCCTAAATTATTCATGTTGTGAATAGGATGGCATTAATTGTGCAATCTCCATGCTTATATATGAACGGAATAAACTGCAATATGAACAGCTACAATGGCTCATGATATTCCAAAATTTGTTGAAAAAATCCCACCATTAAAGTCAACGTTCGAATTTAGAGGTTTTTAAAAATATTTTGTTGACGATAAATGTGCTCTAAATGTTAACGATGGTACAAATTTGGCTCATTCACTATAGATTCGGACAGTGCGGTAGTTTTAAATGATTATGATGTATTTTTTAAATCCTCTAGGGTTACCCCTTAGACAATTTGTGAAACCTTCCGCACAAAAATGCAGTAGATGAAATATATTGGAGTGATTATCCTAGACAGTGCAGTAGTTTTAATGATTATGATGTCTTCCAACCATTGTGGGAAAAACGCTGCTACCATGTTTTTGTTTAAATGGGTATTTTTAAATCCTCTAGGGTTACCTCTTAGACAATTTGTGAGAGTGGATCTCAATGTTGATTCTAGGGAACCTTCCTCAAAAAAATGCAGTAGATGAAATAGATTGGAGTGATTATCCTAGAAAGGAGGTAAAGCAGGAGGAGGACGCAAGACTGGGATGCCCTAGTTCCGGCGTTTTTGGTTTTTCTGGATTTGACAGTTTTTTCATCCAAGATTTTCAGCCGGGTCAGGAAGGAAAGCCCAGCCTCGATCAGAAATGAAGAAGAAAATCGATTAGAATCCTGTAGAATGGCCTATTTGGTTTTGCTGAAAAAACAATTCTATCTTTCTAAGATCGCCTACGAAATCGAATGTCGTGATAGAGCCATTTTTTTTACCAATACAATATTTTAATTATAATAATATAAAATATAAAAAATAAAATAGTAATAAATACTATGACATAAATAAAATATGAAAATTTAATATCTAGTGTATGGTATAATAATAATATTTATATTATAATAAATATAATATAAGATAAATATAATAATAATATAATAAAAAAACAAGAGATATAAATATTAATTAAAATATAATATTATAAGAATTTTTAAATATAAATGTGTTTATATGTGCATACTTATATATTGTAGAATAATATCTTGACATATAATACTTAAAAGTTGAATAAGATTTTAGGTGATTGAGTTTTATGTGATAATTAAATTGTTTATACTCATTCAATGTTTATAGATTTGAATCTAATTTGTAGGATAAATCTATATGAACCTTAATCTAATTTGTAGAAATGCATTGGTGATTCTTAAATCTTTTATATTGTTTTAATGAAGATAATTTAGAATTTGAAAAAATTAAATATAATAGAAATAAATTTTGAAATGTATTTGACAAAGAAGTGAAATAGTTAAAGAATGTTAATATAATATAATTCTATAAAAAAAAGGAATAGCTATTATAATATTTTTCACACTTAGATAAGAATTTGTTTGGAGTAGAATATAGATACTTAAAGTAAGTTAGGAATAATGTCTAATAGACATAATTTGAAAATTTTTGATGTAAGAGTTGGTAAATTATCTTTTGACAGAAAGGGCATGATTTGGGGGTCCATTAGAATGATGTCCATTTATATAGATAAATTTTTTATGCTAAATGTGATAAATTATCTTTTGATAGAAACATGATAGCTTGGAGTTCATTTTAAATTTTGACTTTGAAACTAAAAAGGTTGAAGCCATGGTTGTGAAAATGAAGTAGATATAACTATAGGCACACTATTGGATCTTGGGAATGTGATGCCCAAAATTTCGGGGCAAAACACAACCAACAAATTTTTTTTTAAGAAGGATTAAGTGATAAAGTTACCGTTATTTCTATAGTGAGGTAACCAATTCCGATAAGCTCATATCGAGACCCAACTTGTGATACTATTGAATTGACATTTTCGTTTACCAATATATCAATACTAATTAAATCTATATAACGTCGTACCCTTTTGATCAATGTACTTAGTGCCATTTAAGGAATTTAAAGGGGTAACATTAGTTAATGTTTATAATTAAATATTTTATGTATTATTGGGAAAGAAATTGAAAATTTATGGTTTGATAATAGTTTGATTAGAGGCAAAGTGACATCTTAAGGTACTTTTTAAATTTTGAATTTGAAACTTTTAAATTTATGGTTGTGAAAATGAACATTGAGTTTGAAATCTATAAGAACGTTTATTTTACTCTTTTATATCATCATTCTTAGGATTATGAGAGGTTTTCCCAATAGACTTTTTGTGCAGTTGCAATTAAATGACATCTTTTACGACTATTATATAACTTGAAGCTTTCAATTAAAATTTTTATCAAACAATATATTTATTATTCCTTTGTAAATTTATTTTTTATAATAGCTACCGTTCACTATATTTGTAGATGCAATATATTGTGTGAATAGCTCCACCTTATTTCTACTATTAGATGCAATCTATTGTGTGAATATATGTACCATACCTAAAACAGACAAATATGAACATATTTGTCACATCAATTAATGCGAGAGAATCCATATCACATTTGTCACACATTTGAGTACATAAATTTCAATTTTGGGTCACCCTTTTCCGTCGTGTAGCACTATTGTCTTGTTCTGTGCTACTTGGGAAGGACAACAAGAACACCTAGATTACTATGCGAACATTTATGATAGCTCAAATTATTGTAAGCACCTAAAAAATGAGCCACAATGCGGCACCGACTATGGTACAACATATTTGCACCAGCAATGCCATGCTCATCCATACTATCCTAACATCCACTACTTGCTTTTGTCTCCATCCAATCAATACATGTTGTACCACTTCGGCCATCTCTAGCACACCAATAAATGTTAATATATTTTGTGAAATCAAGAGACGAGGCTAAGTTATTATATCCTATATGTCTTGCCACATGTCTCATATGAAAATTTGGGAGAACATAATATTAAATTTTTATTGAATACTAGTTATCTAAATTTGGTAGAGATGTTATTCCTGCATATCTAATGATTATAAATAACTTTCAATTGTTAATAAATGAAAAATTATTTAGAATTCTTCATTATTTATTTTTAAGTTTACAAGTTTTGGTTTAGAATTTAATATAATCATATTCATCTAAAAGCATTGTCTTTTAACATGAAGTCAATAAGTATAAATATATATTTTTAAATATTAATAATAGGATTTTATAATTAATTATTATGATAAAATATTATTATTATTTTTCATTTTATATGTTAAACTATCATGATTATTTCTATTGGTTTTAAGATTTACTTTAGAAATGTCAAGTATTTATCATAATTAAAAAATTTAAATTTTTATTTTAAGATTAAAAGGTCTTTAATAAAACGGTCATTAGTTATTACTTTTAAATTTTGAAGTCTATTGTGGAGTGAATTTTTTTCTCTTAAAGATTTATGAATTTTGATTTTAAACTTTTACTAAAGAGAAGCATCACTTTGATACCCAAACCAAGTTTGCAATGTTTAAGAATAAACTTTTAAGATGATGTGGTGGTTTCTGTCCATAATTTTTAATTCATTTTCATATTTCTCAAATTATGTGATGTTATTATTTTATGAATTTAATAGGAGATAAAATTAATTATTTTAAAATCATATTAAAAAATAATTGTAATGTATTATGATAATTTATAACAAAATTGATATCCCTCCAATGTTATCTTATCAATTTAGCCTTCTATTGCTTCGTATTTTAAAAAATATGAGTTTATCTTCTTTATACTTCCAAAGATTAATATTAAGAATTTGGAGATTTTTTATATTTATATGATAGAAAACATGTTTTTATAAGAATCCTAACATTATGAAATAATTAGGAAATTTCTCTCTTCGTGAAAAACAAGAAGAAGAACATCTTGTTATTTGCACGTGCAAATATATATTTGTCACAATAATTTAGGTCATTCATATAGATTTCCTAATCTAAACCCTAAACATGACATAAATCTAAAGTCTTTTATACCACTAAATTTAAACCGAATCACAACCACAATACCAGCCATATAAGTTTTTCATTATATGGCTATGTTTGTCCATTAAACCTAATCAGAACCATGATGTGGTGGTTCTTGTCTTTAATATTAAGATATTTATAAAATAATGAACATTATATAATTTGAAAAAAATTTAAAATGATGAAAAAATAATAGGCAAAAACCACAAGTTTTTCTAATTAAATACTAAAATATATTTATAATTATTAAATATACACCAATAACATGTTGATGTCTGCTCTACAGCTTCCCACTCAAACCTTCAAATTCAATGCCCACCTCTTCTAGGGAGGAATCTTCCTCCCTTGCAGGGCCCCAAGCTAGACCCCATGTTGGTCCCAAGTCTACTACCTCTTGCATGGTGCAGTTTGTGAAAGAGTCAATAGATGGAACCCACCGGGCGTCCTCTTCTGTTGCTCTCCCTCCATCCCCACCAAAAATTAATTAGAAAGGCACTCTTGTTGGCAAGGCTCAGAACGCTCTGGAATCACTCTTGGTCAACTTCATCCAAACTAAGGAAGGCTTTGAACTCTCTCCTCTTGATTATATGGTGAACAAGACTATTTCTAAATTTTAGTTAGCACTAGTGGGCCAGTTCTTCAACTTCAGACCCACCATTGAGATGGTCATAAAATGGGTTGCTAATCAATGGAAGATCGAGGGGTCTATCTTGGTTTCAGTTATGCCTAGTGGGCTCTTCCTTTTCAAGTTCAACAGTCTAGAGGATCTCGCCTCTATTCCATTAGGCTCTTGGGTCTACAGAAAGCACTTCCTTGCTCTAACAAAGTGGAAACCTGGGTTCAACCCTGCGACTGAGCTAAATAGGATGGCACCAGTTTAGGTGCACCTTCTAGGACTACTGCTCAACTACTGGGATGAATAGGTGTTTAGATGGATTGGTGACTCCTTTGGCACCTTTATTAAGAAATATTAGGTGACACACTCTAAGTCTAGGTTGGTGTTTTCAAGATTCTATGTTAATATTACTCTTAAGAAAACCCTTCCCAACTTCATAATCTTGAAATCTAAGATGGGTAGATGGACCCAACCTTTGGTTTATGAGAATGCCACTCTCTTCCACTAGAAATGTGAATCTAGGGGCCACACTAGCAAAGCATGAAAATCCTCTCTGCATGAAGAAAGTCTCAAAAATAAGGATAAGGGCACTTCTGAGGACCCCCCCATGTATGCAGGTAAAGAGGTGACAAGGTCAGTCCCCCCGACGGCTGAAGTGTTGGAAAATATAGAGGTGGAAGAAGGGGAGATTGTTACCCATCTGGGGAATAATGAGGTTCTCTTCAAGCCTAAGGATACAAAATACCCTTCATGGCTGTGGCAAAGGAACCTACGACTCCCATGGTGATTACCCCGATGTCAAATGTGGTTAGTCTTGGTGAGTTGGAGTAGCTTTCCATTATGGTCTCCCTTGCACTAAAGTCCCCTAAGGCTACTACAAAGACCCCCCCTTAGCTAGAGGATCGAAACTACCCATCTTCACCTAGCTCCCTTGGTGAAGAGTACAGTGGGGAGGATGACGGTGAATGGAAAACCCAAAAGAAGAAACCCAAATCCAAGAAAGCTAATGTGGGTTTGGAAACACCTAGAGGTAGGTCTATAGAACATGTTAGGAGATCAAAAGGGGCTACAAGGGATGTTGCAGAAAGTAGGCATAAAACATTAGTAAGAAGTTTTAAAAATAAGAAATTTTTTGTCATTCTTGGAATGTTAGAAGTCTTAATAGCCCCCTCAAACTAAGTGTTGCTAAACAATACATTTTTTCTCAGAAGATGGATATTCTTGTTATCAAAGAGGTTAAGATGTCCTTCAATAATTTCGCCTCCCTTGCTGGAAAACTCTGGCCAAGTGCTAATTTTATTTACTTTGAGGCCTCTGCTACCTCAGGTGGCATTGCCACTCTCTAGAACCCCAACACTGTAGAAGGAGAATGACTTTCCTTCTCTCCAAATTTCCTCCCTATTACCTTTAGAAAAAAGTAGCTAGTTTGGCACTTTCTCAATATCTATGCTCCCAACACCCAGACTGGAGGGTTGTCTCTCTGGAAGGAAATTAATAGCTGCATGGATCAGGATAATTATGCTAAGTATATGGTGGTTGATGACTTTAACACCCCCCTCTATCCCTCAGAAAAGCTTAGAGGTCTAATAAAGTACTCTAATAGTATGGGGAACCTTGTGAACTTCAATTCTTATTTTGGTCTCCTGGATGTTGACCTGAAAGGAAATCCCTTTACTTGGTCCAACAATAGGAAAAGCTCCCATCTCATCCAAGTGTGGCTAGACTGGGTTCTGGCCACCTCCTCCTAGGACTTGTTCTTGACCTACACTCTATCTTCCCTCCTCAAAATGACCCTTGATCATAACCCTCTTCTCTCATGGTTAGACTCTTCTAGGATTGGGCTGACTCCCTTCAGATTTGAGATTATGTGGAGCTCCCACCCCTCATTCAAAGACCAAGTGAAATTCTGGTGGGCCACCCCTACTAAGGGAACTTCCATGTTCAGGATTTCTCAAAAGTTGGAAATCATCAGAAGAGAGTTCAAAGGATGGAACAAACATAATTTTGGAGACTTCTTCAAGGAGAAAAAAGAGCTTACGGGGACTTTAGATTCAGTCCAAGCCCAGCTTGCTGCTAGGAATATCAACCCCCAGCTTCAAATAGAGGAGGAAAAGGCAAGAAAAAAGTGGACGGAAGCCTTGAAAAAGGGAAGAAATCTACTAGAAATAGAGATCCAGGATCCATTGGCTTACAGAAGTTGACCGAAACATGACCTTCTTTCATAGATCTGCTAGCAACCACAAAAGAAGAAATACCATTAACACCATTAGTGACGATAAGGGGAATGAAGTTACCGTGAAAGAAAAAATTACTCATGTTGCGGATAATTACTTCATGGGGTTATACTCTAATGTTGGACACATCTGCCCGGTCAATGTTCAGGACCAGCTTCTCGAGCACATCCAATGTGTTGTTACTCCCATTGACAATGATTATCTAATGGGGCAGGTCTCTGATGAGGAAGTCAAAGCGGTTGTCTTTTCTATGGGTGCCTACAAAGCATCAGGACTTGATGGTTTTCCCTCGGCCTTCTTTCAAGAATATTAGGATATTGTTTGCCTCAAAGTTTCTCATGCTACTAGGGACTTATTCAGAATGGGGAGGATGCTAAAGCATCATAATAAGACCTATATTGTGTTGGTTCCTAAGAATGACAATCCTATACCTCTATGCTGGACTTCAGGCCTATAAGTCTATGTAACATGTTCTATAAGATCCTCACTAAGATTCTTCTTAATAGACTAAAGCCCCTTCTGGACAAACTGATAAGCCCTACTTAGTAGGGTTTTGTGCTGAAAAGGAAAATCTTGGATACTACCATATCCACACATGAAATTATTCACTTCATGGACAAGAGAAAAGCACAAGGTATGGCCTCCAAACATGATATTTATAAGGCTTATGATAAATTTAATTGGTCCTTTCTTCTAAAAATTCTTAGTAGGATGGGATTTAATGATAGGGTTATCTTTGTTATTCAAGAATGTATACAAACTATTAGCTTCTCTATGTTGCTAAATGGCTCCCTGTGGGGCTTCTTTCAACCTAAAAAAGGACTTAGACAAGGAGACCTCCTCTCCCCTTATCTGGTCATTATGGTTGCTGAAGTTATTAGCAGGAATCTAATTGTGCTCTCTTCCATGGGAAGAATAAAAGGTGTCAAACCAGCTTCCACTTAGCAGCAAGCTGTCCTTGAACAATTTGTGGATGATACTTTCCTCTTTGGGTACTCTTCGGTTATTGAAGTTAGACAGTGGAAGAACCTATTGGAGACTTATGCTATGGCTTCAGGGTAGTGCATCAACTACCAAAAAAGAAGAATTTTCTTCTTTAACACCCCTACTGAGACCCAAACCAGAGTGCTTCAAATCCTAGGCTTTTAGTCAGCTTCACTTCCCTCTACCTACCTAGGCCTCCCTCTCACTATCAAAGAGGTCTCTAGGGAATTATGGAATTCCATCCTAGAGAGAACCCAGAGAAAACTTAATGGGTGGAAAGGGAAGATCTTGAGTATTGTTGGTAAGCTCTAATTGGTGGCTTCTACTCTCTAGGGGATACCTGTTTACTTTCTGTCCCTTTTCAAGATAAAAAACTACATGGTTGATAGGCTTGAAAAGATTCCAAAAAAAATTTCGTGGGCTGGCTCTAAAGAGAAAAAGAGGATATCCTTGGTTAATTGGGAAATAGTTTATCTTCCTAAAAGACTGGTAGGACTGGGTCTTAGGAGAATTGGCATGTTGAATAGGGCCCTCACCATGAAAGTGGCATGGAATCTTATAGAAATAAAAGCTGATTGGTGCAAAATTATGGAGGATAAGAACCTACAAGGGAACCCTTATGGGATGATGTATCAGGATAATGACCTTCCTCATGGTTCCAAACTTTGGATTAATATCTGCAAATGCAAAACTATGCTTTCTAAGGGTTCCTTCTGTCAACTTGGGAATAGGTGATCCATCAGATTTTGGCATCACTCATGGATCCAAAATTACACTACCTTTTCTAGGTGGTTTGGTCCCCTCATGACCTACCTCAGGCCTATTCTTGGGGATATAATCTACAACTACATGACTGGAGGTCAATGGAAAGATGTCTCGTACCTTGTTAGGAATAGAACTGAGTTGGAACACTTGGCTAAGGAACTTATGGAAATTTTGAGGAATGTCATAATTCTTGGAATTAATGGCCAAGACTATATCATTTAGGCCCCCACCCAAGCGAGAACCTTCTCAGTCAAGACTTCTTATAACCTACTACTAAAGGAGGAAAATAACCCTAGAGATTGGAAAAATGTGTGGATCGCTCACCTCACTACAAAAATAAACTTCTTATGGTGGACGCTTATGCATCGAAAAGTGTTAACCCATGAAAACCTTATAAAAAGAGGTTTCTCCCTGGCCAGCAGATGTGTCCTCTACAAAAAGGAGAAGGAAACTATGAACCACCTATTCATACACTGTGACTACTTTGCTAATATTATTGAAAAACTAGGGATCCCTTGGTTCCTTGGGGAGGATATCCACCAGTTTACTAATTCCAACTCCTATGGCGCTTACTACCTCCACACATTTGCTGGACTATCTGGAAAGAAATGAACAACATGGTCTTCAGGGAGACTGATTTCCCTTCTGAGGCCTCTCTCCATCTAGGCACTAAGCTCCTAAGTTATAATGCTACCTCAACTAAATGGAAACTTCCCTATGCACCCCCTTTAGCCTCAGAGATAAAAAATGCTAACAATTGGAACTTGTTGGTTAGGTTCACTAGGTTGGCAGCTTGGAATGATACCCGTTCAGTTTCCCCACCCGTTGGATGGATCAAACTAAATGTTGACAGGGTGGTGGACAACCTTGGCCAAGGTGGTGGTGGAGTGCTACAGGACCACAATGGTTCTTATGTTTTGGCTTATGTTGGGCTGCTTAGAAATAATATTGTTAACCAAGATAAAGGCACAACTCTTCTATGGGGTATAAAATTTTCCATCTCTAAGAATATCACGATGCTGATGATCGAGGGATACTCCAAAGTAATTATGGAGGCTATTAACTGAAGGTTGAATATGGGGTGGTGGGTGAACACCATCATAGGGGAAATTCAAGAGCTTCTCAAAAAATTTGAGAACACTACCACTTCCCATATCTACAAGGAAGGTAACTCGTTGGCTGGTATTGGGCTCAAGTAAACTAGGCTGGTTAGTTGGGAGGAGATTAGAGCGCTTCCAAAGGAGACCCAATGGCTAATTGGGTGGGAGAAACACGACATGAGTAATGTTTGAAATGGGTTGCAGTGGTGATAAAACTATTGAGGCCCACCAAGATTATGTGCTGGCTTAATGTGATGATAATAATTTTTATGACTATGTATGCGCAAAATTTAATAAAGGTCCATAATTTCCCATTGAGAGATTACATGTAGAATCAAGGTTTTCCGTATCAACATGTCATTTTAATTACCAAGGACATTAATGGAAAAAATGGCTTAACTTCTAATAATTACACCTATAGATCCACTGGATTTTTCTATATGTGATTTTTTTCCCCAAAGACCACCCAACCTGTGCCTTTTATGACAAAAATTTGCACAAGGCAGTTAATTCAAAAAGCCCTTTTTATGCCCTTGCCTGCAAAGCTTAGCTTTGTAATTTTTAGAAGGCGACCGTTGTGGAGACAAGTCCATTCGTGATGGGTGGCAATAAAATGCTCATTAAATCTGACAAAATCAAAGAGGATTTCACTTTTGATCCTCTTGTTATTCACTACTTCAAAGATAGTGGTATTTGGGGTTTTATGGAAAGAATGAAGGGCAGCCATGATGAACAAATTTCTAAGCAATTTGTGTCATCATGGAACAACAAAAAGGTGTCTGTCATGGGCATCCACTTCCAAATCAATGAAGAAGTCATTGGAAAAGTGACTGGGCTCTCAACGGAGGGAAGGAAATATAGGAAAACTAGCTGAACGTCAAACGTGACTAGTCTCAACCAATTCTTTAGGCTTGGAGAAAAGCCTGTGAAAAAGTCTGGGGGTTTCAACCATGAGCTGCTTCCTGATTTTTGGACTAAGGTTTGTCATATTATCATGAATTATTTCACTTTCAAGGGAAAATTTACTATCTTTTACTACTATCATTTGTCGTTCCTTAATCATATTAGAAATAGATTCCTTATTTCTATTTTGTTCTACCTCCTCCACTCATTGGAAAGTAACATTCTTGACCTTAAGGAGAACAAAAACCCTAAGAAGCTGATTCCCATCCTGCACCAAGGCCTTTTACTCTATTTGTTGAAGTTCCACAAATCCATTTTCCCCTCACCTCAATCACCCCTAAGAATCACTAAAATCACCCTAGATGTTAGTCCTTCGAGAGCTAATAGCCCCTCTCAATTCCCCTCCCAATCCAGCTAGGAACCTAACCTTCTCCGCCATGATGGAAAGGGTTGGAAGAGGTGTGTGCAGAACCCCTTCAAAAGGTAAGAGAAATTAGAGGATTCCCATGTTTTTGGTTCCCTGGAAGCAAAAGATAATATGGTGGATGATAGCACCCCTGAGGTTGAGAAGAGGCTTAAGAAAATGAAAAAGTCAGGCAGTCAGTTGGGGTCGGAGGTTGAAATGGGTGGTATCATCTAGTGCTCCAATAGAATTGCAAAAGAGAAATGTAAAATATGACTCAAGGAAATGTCCTCTAAGGAAAGGATGCTTTCAGAGGATATGGATATCTCTAGCTCCTTTGTGTCAAATAAGGGCTCCTCAGCTGAGCATTTGAGCACCCCAAGTCTGCTAGTGCTCCTCCTATGAATCCCCTACCCATGGTGAATGAAATCCCTCATAGCAATACCCTGACCCCACCCTCTCCCCACACATAGTAGGTCAAATCCCCTTGCATTGAGCATGCTACCATGGTTGTGGCTGAGAATGGCAAGTTCAAAGGATCCCTCAAGCAGAAATTCACTCAACTGGAAAATGAGATCCTCAGTCTCAAGTAGGATATGAAGGAAATCAAGGCTTGTATAGCTGAATCTAAAAATTTTTCCCTTAAAGTGATGCACGTGTTGGTGGTGACTCTATGTAATGTGAAAAAAAAGATTGCTAGTGGTAAGCTAGAATCTGATGAGGACAACATAGACCTCTTCCTATTTCTTCAGGAAGAATGGGCTGCCACCTTGATGTCCAAGAAACTGGATAAGAGGACCTAATTATTGATGGTTCCATGTTGATGTTGTCTTGTTCTGGGCCCTTGGGTCCCAGGTTTTATTTTGTGTTTTTATGTTATGTGGTTAAGAATTTAAGACTTTGGTTTAGCCCTGCGAGGCACTTTATTGTTATTATGTTCATGGATTTTTGGTTAAACTATAACCCTAGATCACTTTTTTTGTCAAGAATCTACAAGTTTATTTTTAATAGAGGCAGACTAGATATTGTTACTCTATTCATTATTTACTGTGAAGCTAGTGATGTTAATGTGGTCTTTTTTATCTCTATTTGAGCATTAAAGATTGTCATTGGTATCAAAGACATCGGTCAGTTACCTATGCTACTCTAGTCGGTAAAAGTGTGCACTTCAAGCTAGTCATTCAAGTCTTTTACACCGAGCACCAGAGAAATTTTATGGAGCATCAGTGTACACTGATATCGAGTGATAGTAAACACTGAGCAAACTGGACACCGAGCACTAGTGTAACTACCGAGCAGTATATACAATATTTACTGAGCATCACAAAAGATGACATAGTAATCAGTTATGGCACATTTATATATGCAGATGGTTACAACAGAAGCACAAAATGTTTTACCAAGTTTGAGGATCATTTATTATAGATATATTCATTAATTTCGATGATGATCTCTATGTAATTTCTAGATCTAGGTTAGTTTTTTACATCGTAGATCTTAGGGTTTTCTCTAAGATATAGTAACCTAATTTTGTTAAGTGGCATAAACAGTATGCTATATAAATGTAATTCACATCATTTATTGGTGTGTGAATGGAATGGAGTGAAGAAGTTCTTGAAGCATTAAGCCAACTTCAAGATATCAGTTAGTAGACAGAGAAGAACAAAATACAAAGATATTCAGATTAAGCAGAATCAGACAAGGCTATCGAGCAGTTCAAAGTTGAGATCTTCACATGAAAAAGTGATATCTATTTAGTACTTCATAGATCTATATCAGACAAGATAGAGTTGTCAATTTCCAAATACTTTCTAATATTTTCTAATCATTGTAACAGAGAAACCCAAAATCTCTTAATAGAGGAGACCTAACAGTCTTTTATGTAAATCTCTTTACCGAGTGCACACTCAAGTAGTGTTGTTAAAATCCTATAACTAGGTAGATCTAATCGATCTGAAATCTTACTCCTAATATGGTAAGATCACTAGAAGTGATCACCACTTGCAACCCTAACAAGCAAACCTTTTCTAAATGTAGTAGTAAAGAATTTGTGCGTGTCATCCCCACCACAATTTTTACCTTCTAACAAGGGTTTTTGTGTTACCAAAATACTTGTGTTATGTGATAGATATATTGTTGACTTCATGGTATTTACTTTTATAAGTTAATTGAATGAATGATACATACAATGGATTCAAGTTATATGTGAAGTTACTACTATTTGTTGTTTAAGGTTTGAGAGTTGAAAGTTTTTGTGGGCATTGATTCACCCTTCCCCTCTCAATACCCTATTTCTCCATCCCAACAATTGGTATTAGAGCTCAGATCTCTTATTGGACGGTTTAACCATTGAAGAGTAAAGATATAACTATGGAGAGATATAAGTTGGATAAGACAATAGAGAATCAAAATATTCAGATACAGATGTTCATAGATCAGTATAAGAAAGCTAAGGATGCATTGAAAAAGTTACTAGTTCAGAGGAAGAACCTGGCTATTTTGGAGAATGAGACTAGTAACCATGAAGAAAAGATTGATGATATATTTGACAACATTGGATCTAGTTCAGGAAGTATTTCTGATTTATTTGAAAGTGGAATCTCTGATTTGTCTGAAAAGAATCTTCACTTAACAGAACAAGTGAAAGCCCTATAAACCGATCAAGAATCATAGATGGTGAGAATGATAGATGTAATGAAAAATGCTAGACAGGCTGAGCAAGAAAGGAATCTAGCTGTTGAAGACCAAAGATAGATAACTGAACAAGTTCAAGCAAAAGAAACTAAGATACAAAGACTCACCGAGCACCATTTCAAAATATCCAATCAAATGATGATTGTAAACAAGGAGGTCAACCGAGTAAATGGTGAATTATCAAGAAAACTTGAAGATATTGAAATACTTAGGGAAGAGAATGAGAAACTAAGAAATGAAGTAAAGATACAACTACAACAAAATGAAATGATATAATTGGCTGAAGACGGTTCCAAAAGATCGATGATTTTCTAACTAATCAAAGAAGATTTAGATGTAAAGCTAGATTAGGCTACACTGGTGAAGGAGAATCATCCAAAAAAGATGAACAAGTGAACAATCAAAGTCAAAGACCTAAGATGCTATCATGCTATCACTATGGAAAACCAGGACATACCTCCAATGTATGTAGAAGAAAAGCACAATGTAAACCTCAAGTTACTTCTAAGTTTAATGGTTACTGTTATTGCTGTGGCAAATTTGGACATCAAGCTTATGATTGTAGAGAAAAACTAAAGAAGAATGTTAACAATCCTACCATGGAGAAACTCTGTTATACATGCAACAAACATGGAAACACTACACAAGAGTGTAAAGCTAAGATGAAGCAAGTCTAGACACCAAAATAGAAGAGCAAACCCAAACCTTATCAACTGAAGAGACAAGGTAATTCTTATGTTTGGGATTACAACACATGGGTTAACTGTATAGCATGTGGTAGATATGGACACATTGCGGCAAACTGTATGAGGAAGAGATGGGCTGGAAAATCAAAAAGCTGGACAAGAACTGGAATGGCATGCTTACATTGTCATAAGGTTGGTCATCTAAGAAAGGACTACAGAGATCGAGCACAATAAGAAGGACATGTATTTGAGAGTGGAAACACTATTGCAGATATCATGAGGATCAGAAACACTATGTGGAGAAAGGAATCAAATGAAAATGTTGAGTCAAGCAATTCTATCGGTGAAACCTCATCCATTGGATTGGGTGACATTAGTACCTCCACCTAAGGTGAATTAGTTATGTATGGAACTGACATTTCAAAAGATCTTATTTTACATACAGTTCCTTATATATGATAAGCACATACCAAATCTGCATGAATAAAGATGCATTATGGCTTATATGTTATGAGCTAACAAAGTCACATAGTCGGTATATGTATGACCATGCATTGAGTTACTTGTCGGTAAAGTTATTCAAGGCTAACCAAGTATCAATATCAACCAAGTAAGAAATCATGTGTTAACCGAGCTATTGGAAGTTTATTGTATTTTTCGAGTTGATAGTTGTCACCGATCTAGAAGTAGGTCAAGCATTAAGGATAAAATATTTTAAGTGGGAAAATAAAAAATGCTATAAATACATGGGGACTTAGTTCATTTTTTACCTAGCGATTTTGAAGAGCGATAATTTCACAGAGTGAGTTCGAGCTAAGAATTTTCAAGATCATCCAAACCAATTGTAGATTGAACCGAGTGCACTCTTTGCATATTCTGAGTAAGTTGAAACCCCTACCGAGCACATTCATCACTTTTTCTCAAAAACCTAGTTTGTTAAAATGGCATCTACTACCAGCAATTCTAAGATTATGGAAGAGGAAGTGAACCTCATATTTTTAGCTAACTATGATAAACCTAAATACAAGTTACACCCACAAATCACATCTAAAATAGATTCAGTGGGAGCCTTCTCAAGTATCCCACCTAGGGTTTTGTGAATAGAGGATGTATGATCTTACATTCACTGCAAGATAGGTGAAATAGGATATTTTGAGACGTATGTAGGATATCAGAGACTCTATAGTGAAGATGGGAAACTTAAAGAAGAGTACCAACATGTTGAAAAGATTGGACTCACTCAAGTCCTAAATTTTTTGAAAAGTTTCTAAAATGAATAGATTAGGGTTGTACTCAATCGCTATCATGAGGGTAAATTTTGGCTGGATAATCTAGTTAAAGTAACTAAGATAATGATTCATAGGGTTAAAGATTACCCTACAACAGATAAGGCCAAAGCTTTCTGTCATGCCTCCCAAGTCAAAATTGAGAAGAATATTGGCATAGAATGGGACGACAGAGCATTGAAGATTGCTTCAATTCAGGATCTAAAAGTTAAATTTGCAGCTCATGTAATTGGTTACAAGTTCTAGCAGTCAAGTAGATTGAACAATATTCCTTGTAGTGTTATGGACATGACATATAAACTGATAAAGAAGGGTCACCAGTTGGACCTTCTCGAGTTACTGTTGAAGTAGTTAGAAGAGAACATGAAAACAATCAAGTTAGAAAAGTCTAACACCTGTAAGTTTGGATCACTACTGGTGTGTATATTTTTCTACATTCAAATTTTTTTTCCTTCTATTGGTCACATAGATTGGCCTACCGATAAACTAGTTGCTACTCAAATTTATGATATAATGAGAAGTCTGGGAGATAATTTAAATAAAGTTGTAGATGACTATTTTGATCAATTTAAGATTAACATGAATCTTCAGAGTAGAATTCCTAGCTCACTGGTCGAGAAATATGAAATGGATATTTGTTTTATGAATATATGAACACTCACTCTAGGAGATTCAGAGTAAAAGGCTGGGCTATGCAAGTATTAGATGAAAATTTGGTAGATATTGATGAGTCTAGCCAACTCATCCGGACATCAATCATTGCAGCAAAAGAGAAAACTGAGAAGAATGCATTTCTAAATTTGTCTAAGAAGAGATAGAGATCAAAAGGAAAAGGCATCTACATAGATGATGCTGATTTGGAAAAGAATACAGAAGAAATAAATGTATCACTTACCAAGGTGATTGATACAACACTTGTCAATGAAGTAATAAGTATTTCATAGGATACACCAGATCCAGGAGATATCCAAACTAAGGAGAAACATGATGAAGATGTACTCATTGAGGAGATTACTAATGGTGATCTTGATGATAGAGATGAATATGAAGATGTGAAGATTACATTGGATTGTACACAAGATGAAGGTCATGTTACCGAGTCTGCAATCTCATCGTTACCGGGAGAGCTTCCTATTCTTATGGAATCAGTTGAAATTTTATCACAGGAACAACCCAAAGGCCCAGACCCTAAGAAACTGAAGGATACAATAGGGGAACAAGGAGAAGAGATACTAGCTAACATAAACAAGCCTGAAGAGAAAGAGGCAACATAAACAAAAAATAAGGATCAAGATAATCCTAATGTAACTGAGGCTACTCCACTAGACACTACTTTAGAAACTCTGACTTAGTCAACTAACACAAAGATCACCAAGGAGTAGCAGAAGGAAGATACTAGTTCAACTGGGCAGGTTACACAAAGTTTTGAGGTAAAGGAAATCGTACCATTCAAAACAAGCTCACCTCAAGAACCTAGGAAGAAGAAGAAGAGAAAGAAGCAAGGAAAAGGGTCGGTCAACTTAGAAGAAGTTATTGTTATACCAGAGTGTGACCCTAGGACCCTAAGCCCTGAGGAATTGAAAAAATATGGGGATCTGTGTACAAGGAAGGAAGCACGAGAAAAATTGAGACAAGAGCACAAGAGCAAGGAAATACTTGAAAATGTAAGAGATATCTTACAACAAGTCATACTAGAGGTACACATAAATGAAGATACTCCAATAATGGACCAACTTGCTACACTTGTAGAAGAAATAAATGCTGCAAATGTAGAAGTGGAAAAGAGAATAGAAGAAAGAGAAGAATCTAAAATACAGCATAAACTTGCAGAAAAAGATTAGCCAACAAGTGGAAATCAATAAGGTAAAGTTATCTGAGGTAATAACTAACATTCAATCTATTACTTAGTTAATTAGTCAAATTTTGATAGAGCTATGCACTATGGACACTTTCACTACCGAGGTTAGTGAAAAGATAAAATAACTTGATAAAGAAATCCAAGCCAGTGCACAAGTAGCCTTAACCGGGCCTCAAGCATTTTCCAAGAATATCTTGAAAGTTCAAGAAATCCGGCGGTTAAGATCAGACCTTAGAAAGAAAGAAGAAATAATAAGTGACCAAGTCATAGAATTGCAAACCAAGTTGCTTCCATATTTGAAAATCTTTGAGAAGCATATTGTCAAGGCACAAGCACTTGTTTCAACACCAAAAATCTCTGTGTTGGACAACATCTTTGACATGCATACACAAGTTGGTCTTGAGCACATTGGTCTCACCAAATTGAACAAGGAATGGGAAAACCTCTTGAATTCATTGAAGAAAACCCATAAGCACATTTTTGATAAGCTGTAAGTATACATTTTCATATTTGGCATTAATATCAAAAAGGGGGAAATCTTGTATATGATATAAAAGGAGGAAGATATGTATATGCCAAATATGTAAATAAATGCTAAGTATACTACACATTACCAGGAGCATGCACTGAGGGGGAGTATAGAAATTTTTTGTTGATAAGTATCTATGTTTATATAGCAGAAATAGAAACTATTTTGAGACATAAGGTCTATGTACATTTAAGGTTTTTATACTAATGCCAAAGGAGGAGATTGTTATCTCTATTTGAGCATTAAATATTGTCATTGGTATCAAAGACATCAATCAATTACCTATGCTACTCTAGTCGATAAAAGTAAGCACTTCAAGCTAGTCGGTCAAGTCCTTTACACCAAACACCAGAGCAGGTTTACCAAGCATCAATGTACACTGATACTAAGTAGTGACAGTAAACACCAAGCAGATTGGGCACCGAGCACTAGTGTAACTACTGAGCATCATAGAAAATGGCATAGTAATCAGTTATGGAACATTTATCTATGCAAACTGATGCAGCGCTGGCATGGAGGATCCAATAATGGATAGTCCAAGCCTACACTTCCAATTATAACAACAATATACATAGTGGAATACAACAAGACAATGTTTCAAAACATAATTTCATTCAACATGCCTGGCCGTAAGGCCTTTCAGGTTTTGGCCTATTACAATGAAATAAAAAAGTATCAACAAGATCTTGAAAGATCCAAGGAACCACCAACTAGTTTAGATCTGCAACATGCAGCCTCTGATAGGAACAACCACCATAGGATCTAAACTTGTACTCACACTTCCAAGCAACCCCTTGTTGTCCTAAGCTCGCAGGCCACTAGTTCTGCCAAAAACTCCCAGATTCACAAATTTTCTTCTACTCTACTCTTCCTAATGATCTAAGGATCATCTACTAATCTACTTCTTCGACTTCTCACTACTAAACATCTACCAAAGCTCTCAATATATAGCCAGCTAAGCCACAAGTCGGCCAATCAGGCTTTAATTACAATATAGGTCCAGACCAATAAAAGAAACCAAAACTAATGTAAGAATGATAAAAACTTAATGTTCCTTTGGATTTAGGTCCAAACATGACCCCAAAAAATTCCCTTAAGGGTGCAAGGTCCCATTTGATCACACATAACATCGCAAGAAGAAACACCACAAGTTTCACTCGAAAACTGCCAGAAAATAGGTCTTGGGGAAAAATGGGTATAACTTTTTACTCATAATGAATTAGGGCTTATTACATATGGATCAAGATCACCAACATGAACAATCAACACCAAAACTGCAGGAACGGCTCCGGCGGGAACACTGGCATAAAATAGGTCCCCAAGAAAAATGGTCATAACTTTTGACTCATAATGAATTAGGAGCTTCTCCCTTTGTAAAAGATGTTATTTTAGGTCCATTTTAAGGCCCTATGAGAGAAAACACTAATTCATTAAGAATCAACAGCACCACATCCCGCAATCAGCTCCAAAACTATAGGAAAACACTGCTCCGACGCAAGGAAAACAACTCCAACTTTGAAATGGTTAATCCAATATCTCCCAAACCATGCCACCTCAAGAGCTGATACCTTAGAAATATCTTCCAAAAACATAAAGGAACAAATTCATTTCATCACACATGCTAAAGATCTCCACAGATAAACACAACCCGGAAACTCAGAAAGCTGCCCAAAACAAAGCATTGCATTCCTCTGCCAGGGAATTCCTCCAAGACAAAGAAAGATCTTCAGGAACCCAAAATGCTCCTACATTAGACTACCTAGGTTAATATAAAGTATGTCCCATACTTTAATCTTAAGACAAATGTCTAAAATCACCTTCATCTTCACCAAAGGCTTCCAATCCCTCAAGGACAAAAGAACAAAATGGAAAATCAACCATCTATGCTTCATCCATTCAAACATTAAGATCAAATGAATCTCATCAATCCAAACAGCATGCCATTGATCACCACAACCAATATCAGCAACAAGAGTATCCAACTCCCCAACAACTAGATCCAAAGTCAGATCCACATCAATATGAAATACCTCATCATCAGCATCCCATTTCTGCAACTCATCACAAGACTCATTACTGTCAACTAGCAATTCAAGTCCACAATCAGCAAATAATATCTACACCATAACACTAACTAGATGCTCTACAATCTCCATGTCAGACACAACTGACTAAACATGAAAACAAATCTTCTCACCAGCCTCAACATCAAGTAAATCTTCACCAACAACAGTCTGATCACACCCAACCATATGCTTTGCAATCTCCATGTCAGACACAACCAACTGAGCATCAAAACCAATCTCTTCACCTCCAGCAATCTCATTGTGCACAACAACAGGTTGCTCTACAAGTTCCATGCTAGATCCATCTATCTGCTCATGCGAACCAATAGACATTTCATCAACTCTAGCCAAGTCATCAGGGACTTCCACAAGCTATCGTCGTCTCTTCACAACCTTCTTCTTTGTAGTCTGCCTTCTTAATTCCTCTTGTATGTCTTGCACTTGTTTCTTCAAAGCTCTAAATTCATCGGCATATGCACTAAGGTCCAATCCTCTTGGAGACATCCTTCAAGATCTTCGAAAACCCAAGGCAACAAATCATCAACAAGGTCCTAGTGCAAACAGCCTCAACTGATTTACACACTCAAGATCTTCAAGCTCTAATACCACTTGATGCAGGACTAGCATGGAGGATCCAATAATGGATAGTCCAAGCCTACACTACCAATTATAACAATAATATGCACAATGGAATACAACAAGATTATGTTTCAAAACATAATTTCATTCAACATGCCTGGCTGTAAGGCCTTCCGGGTTTTTGCCTATTACAATGAAATAAAAAAGTATCAAAAAGATCTTGCAAGATCCAAGGAACCACCAACTAGTTCAGATCTGCAACAGGCAGCCTTTGATAGGAACAACCACCACAGGATCTAAACTTGTACTCACACTTCCAAGCAACCCCTTGTTGTCCTAAGCCCGCAGGCCACTAGTTCTACTACAAACTCTCAGATTCACAAATCTACTTCTACTCTACTCTTCCTAATGATCTAAGGATCATCTACTACTCTAATTCTTCCACTTCTCACTACTAATATTCTACCCAAGCTCTCAATATATAGCCAGCTAAGCCACAAGTTGGCCAGTCAGGCTTTAATTACAATAGGTCCAGACCAATAAAAGAAACCAAAACTAATGCAAGAATGATCAAAAATTAATGCACCTTTGGATTTAGGTCCAAAAATGACCAAAAAAAATTCCTTTAAGGGCTCAAGGTCCCAGTTGATCACACAGAACATCGCAAGAAGAAAGACCACATGTTTCACTTGAAAACTGCCAGAAAATAAGTCCTAGGGAAAAACGGGCATAACTTTTTACTCATAATGAATTAGAGCTTGCGCTCTTGGGAAATGATATTAATTTAGGTCCTCTTAAATTAATTTAGAGAGAAAAGGATTATTCCTTATGGATCAAGATCTCCAACATGAACAATTAGCACCAAAATTGCAGGAACGGCTTCGGTGGGAACACTGGCAGAAAATAGGTCGTCGAGAAAAAGGGTCATAAATTTTGACTCATAATTAATTAGGAGCTATTCCCTTGGGAAAATATATTATTTTAGGTCCATTTTAATTCCCTAAGAGTGAAAAGTCTGATTCATTAAGAATCAATAGCACCACATCCCGCAATCAGCTCCAAATCTGCAGGAAAACACTGCTCCGACGGCAAGGAAAACAACTCCAACTTTGAAATGGTTCATCCAATATCTCCCAAACCATGCCACCTCAAGAGCTGAAACCTTAGAAATATCTTCCAAAAAAATAAAGGAACAAACTCCTTTCATTACACATGCTAAAGATCTCCACAGATCAACACAACCCAGAAACTCAGAAAGCTGCCCAAAACAAAGCATTGCATTCCTCTGCCAAGGAATTCCTCCAAGACAAAGAAATATGTTCAGGAACCCAAAATGCTCCTGCATCACAAACGGTTACAACTAAACCACAAAATATTTTACCAAGATCAAGGATTATTTATTATATATATTCATTAATGGCAATGATGATCTCTATGTAATTGCCAGATCTAGGTTAATTTTGTACACTGTAGCTCTTAGGGTTTTCTCTAAGATATTGCAACCTAATTTTGTTAAGCAGCCTAAGAAGTACGCTATATAAATGTAATTTACATCATTTCTCAGTGTGTGAATGGAATGGAGTGAAGAAGTTCTTGAAGCATCAAGCCAACTTCAAGATATCAGTTATCAAACAAAGAAGAACATAATACAAAGATATTTAGATTAAGAAGAATCAGACAAGGCTACTGAGTAGTTCAGAGTTGAGATCTTCACATGAATAGGTGATATCTATTTAGTATGTCATAGATTTATATCAGATAAGATAGAGTTGTCAATTTGTAGATACTTTATGTTATTTTCTAATTATTGTAACAGAGAAACCCAAAATCTGTTAACAGGGTTGACCTAATAGTCTTTTATGTAAATCTCTTTATCGAGTGCACACTCAAGTAGTTTTGTTAAAATCCTATAACTAGGTAGATCTAATCGATCTGAAATGTTACTCCTAATAAGGTAAGATCACTAGAAGTAATTACCACTTGTAGCCCTAACAGGCAAACCTTTTCTATCTGCAATAGTAAAGAATTTGTGGGTGTCATCCCCACCACAGTTTTACCTTCTAACAAGGGTTTCTGCATTACCAAAATAGTTGTATTATGTGATAGATATATTGTTGACTTCATGCTATTTAGTTTTATAAGTTAACTGAATGAATTATACATACAATGGATTGAAGTTATATGTGAAGTTACTACTATCTGTGTTTAAGGTTCAATTGAGAGTTGAAAGTTTTTGTGGGCACTAATTCACCCCTCCCCTCTCAGTACCCTATCTCTCCATCCCAACACTCTTAGTCTTCCCTGTTCCATGGGCCAGCACCCTCTTGCTACTTTTTCTATAAAAAACATTTCAAATAAAATTAGATAATTAGTATTAAAAAAATAATATTAAAAAATAAATAATCAGATCACTTCTCCTTTTACTTAGACCACAAAAATCTAATATTATATTATATAAGTTAATTAATTTTGGTGCATACAAAAATCTAGGAAGAACTCACCTTCATCCATTAATGTAATTTGTGTAATATTATGCATTGTGCTAGAGACGGTAGAAGTGGTACAATAAATTGATTGGATGGGGACATAAGCGAATATTGGTCATCAAGGATGGTATGGATGGGCATGGAAGACAATGACTATCCAACCATATCATTCGATATGGTTGGATGTCCATGCTTATGGAAGCTTTTAACATAGGCCCCCGTACCCTATCATAAACTGACCCAGCTTACACAGGAAACCAAAACTCACATTTAATCAAGGGGACACTTTAGTTTTTTTCAATAAATTTTTAGATAATTTTTTTAAATTACAGTTTATTCATAGTGACATAGAGGTGTACTAAATTTTTTTACAGTTTAAAAAAAATAAAAAATAAATTTTTAATTAGGTTAAATAATAAATTAATAGATTAATAAAATTTAAAGTTTTAATATTATTTATAGGTTTATTTTTATTATATTATTTAGTAATTTTAATAAATATATGCTATCAACAATTTAGACAAAAATATTATTCAATTTTTAAAAATATACATATATAAATAATGTCATTAGTGTTTAGAAATTATTGTCAAGCTCTATTTCTAATGTAAGTCTTGTTCTTTGTTATAAAATTCTAAAATAAAAAATTTACACTCAAGCTCTACTCCATCAACTCTCTTGTATATGTATTTATATTATGGACAAATTCTATAGAATATTAATCACTTCATATATTGATTTAATAAATTTAATATAATATTATTTTTATTTTTTTTAATTTAATTACTTTTATTTAAATTGTACTATATATCAAATCTATAATTTATAAATATATATGAAATTAATAATTATCTATGAATTTATATATTAATATAAATTTTGATAATGTATTTAAGTTAAATTGAAATAAATAATTTAATTAATATTTATAATTTAAATTTAGTGCACTCATATATTATAATATTATTTTTTAAATGGTTGTATTAAATTTAATTTTCTTTGTATTATATTATTTTTATTAAACTTTAATCAACAATTTAATATTTTTTAAAAAAGTGTATGTAAGGATACAACAAATTTTCAAGCCTATTGTTGATATCACCATAATTTTAATATTATCTATGTATGTATATCTTAAAAATTTAAAAATTATTATTGTTAAACTTTTTATACAATATATTTATTAAAAATATTAAATTAAATTTGAAAATATAATAATAATTAATATAGTAAAAAATTAAATATATAAATATTATTAAAAATTAAGTTTTATTAATATTTTAATTTATTATTCTACTTAACTAAAAAATAAAAAAGTAAATTATTTTTAAACCTGGAAAACAAATTCTCGCGTAATATTTTTTTGGGCATTTAAAATGTAAGTATTAAATAATTAAAATTAAAATTTTTATAAGTTTAAAATTTTTTAATATATTTTTACTTAAGAAATTATAAATATGTACATATCTAATATAATACGTATATGTATAATCTATGAAGTAAAAATAAATTAAAAAATTTAAAACTTTTTTATTTTAATTATTTCATCCTTATATTTCATAAAATAAATGGAAAACAAAAAGCTAACTGTCCTTGGTAGTGGCTAGTGAAAATCTTTTTTTTATATAACTTTTGGAAACTTTTGAAAAAAAAAACTAAGTGTTTCCCTTTGTATGGTTAACACTTGTTAAATATATATTTTTTATTTTTTGTGCAGGCTGTCAAATCAGTGGTATGTTGGAGGGGTACGATGGCCTATAGTATGAGTATCCATTAGCATGGGCATCCAACCTGTTGAGCATTGTTTTTACACGAAGACAATGGCTAGGAATTTGTGTGAACAACTTCCCGTCTTGGAAGATTGATGGAATCAATCTCAAGGTTCCTTCTGGCTGGGTCTCAACCACTTGGATAGCTCAACGGAAGACAAATGTGTATTTGTTAACAAGGAGGCCTTTGCTGGTTCTTCTCTCAAGGAAACTGTAAAAAAGACTTTAGAAAACCATGATATCTCCTTTTTGCCACAATTTTTTAGATTTAAAGATGAAAGCAATGCTAATTTAATTGATCTGCTGAAAGTAACTTGCAAAGAGGGTTAGAAAAATGAAGGGTAACGAGAGATTTCAAGGAAATTGTTGAAAAGAAACCTAATGGACATATGCTAGCAATCACACCGCCACGCAAATTAAATAACCAAGAAGATGAGAAAACCCACACAATAGAGATCAGATCATGTCACAATCTTCAGTTGAAAGGATGCAATCATCAACAGAATCAAACAATTCAAATGTAAGATAAGTCAAAACTCATCAGATCACAAAGCCACTCTAGATGTATGCACATGTGAGAAAAGTTAATCTTCAAGCACCAAAGGATAATCTTCTCAAGGAATTCGTCACAACATAGCAATGTAATACCAACAAACACCAAACTAAAAGATCGCAGACCCAGAATCATGAAACAAACAATTGGCTCTTTGAAATGAAGAATGAGCAAATCACACATTCACAAATTTCACATAGACAGTAGATAAATCACACCATGAATGAAGCACCAAGTGTATTTGTTGTATTAATCATCAAGTCGACCCTCATTACATCATTTTATTATAATTTATAGAGCTCCGCTCTTATTTTCACAGCTAGGGTTTCGTTGCAACTAAAACTTGAAAGTAAATCTAAACTAGAGCTTGTATTAAAGAAACTACTTCTAAAGATTAGCTAAGCTATCCTAGCATAGAATTAAACCTCATGCATTACATAGATTTGAATAAATCATGCATCAGACATCTCAAAAATAGAGCTGGAACCAGTGCATGCACTTGATGATCTTCATGTTTATACCCTTGATCATTGGCCCCAGCTGCTCCATGTGGTCTTGACTGAAAGAGATCCCACAATCACGCACAAATGACCGAAAGAAAGAATCCCAGATGATTGGAAGGTGATCTCTAAGATAACTGGAGTCAACTTTCGGACTTGCCAAAAAATACCCAAAACCTTTCACTTGGTCCAAAAAACTCAAAACCCAAAATTGACTAAGTGCTAAGTCCTTTATCTCCACTACTTCAGGCTTGTAGGACTTGTTGGACTTGTAGGTGGCCGAAATGGCCGAAAATCCTGCTCTACAAAAAGGACTAAGTGTCAAAACTAAATTTTTTTCTCACAAAATTGGTAGATCTTGGAATAGAGGTCCACAAGCTGGGAGGCACTTTTCGGTGTGCCTTCTTGAACCTATCCACTATCTCTAGCACCTCATCAAAGTCTGACATCTTGATCCCTTGAAGGATCTCTTTCTGCCTATCTCTAAAGTCCATCAATTCTTTCACAAAAGCCTTTATTTCTTCATCTTGACTTAGCATTTTCTGAATTTTGTCCTTTTGGTAGAACATCTATTCGAGGTCTTCCTTAGACTTTACCCCCTAGAATATGCCTAGATATTGATTGATGATGTCATTTATTGAATACATGGTTTTATCATCATCTTCATCAAACAAATCCAAGTCTAATCCCTTAAAGAATCCCTACAACTCCTTTGCATAGAGTGTGCTATTATCTCTCCTCTTGTTCAGTCTCTTGAGAACCTTCTCGAATATGGATAATGTCGTAGTTATCTCTTGGATCCATTCTTCAAAACTATCCAATTCCTCCCCTTCATAGATCTTCATCAAAACCTGGAAGGGTTTCTTTCTTATCATTGTTAACTCATCAAACACTTTTTGCCAGCTAAGGATGGTCTCTTCTACACCATTTTCTTCACTCATGATCTACAATAAAGAGGTTATTCCCACCAAAATATTCTGGAAGGGCCTTAAGATCCTCCTAAGAGATAAGCTAGCAAACTGCTCAAAATCTAGCTTCCATTCAGCACAAGCCTACACAAAAGAATGTGGAACATCTGTATCTACATCCCCCCTTTTCTCAAAAATTGCCTGTAATGAGCCTTCAGGTTTATTAGGGTCAATTGGACCCCCTGTCTTCAAAATGAATTTCTTCATAGCCTCATTTTGCTCCTCCAGAGCTTTTATCCTTTCTTCATCTTTATTCATGAAGCCCAGAGCGTGCTTCAAGCCTAGAGTAGCAAAGGTTTTTCTACCTTCCCTAGTTGGTTCTCCCAAGTCTACTTCCTCCAACACATAATCCTCTGGAGTGATCTCATTCATGCTAACATACATCATGGGAATAGCCACCTATGCTTTCCACCTCCCCATCTAGTCTTGTGTTACATAGGACATTCTCCTTGCTTGGGGAACTAGTGCCATCTGGTGGAAAGCATGCCCTAGCATGGTCATCTCGACCTCATTATCAGTGTATACTCTAACCCTCAGTTGCACTTCTTTGGTAAACCATGTGGGCTTTGAGAATGCATTCAATGGCTCATAGGGAGCAGCCAATGTAGAAGAGGTTGCCAAGTGTTCTGTCCTTATTTCCTGTTGAGCTTCTTCTTCTTCTCCCATTTCCTACTCATTTCTAGTGTCTTGGTCATGTTCTCCTTCATCAGTAGTTTGTTTCTCATCAACCATTTTCTCCTTAGTATCTGTTTGTAGCTTATCTTCTTCAATATGTGGTTCCTCTTCCACCTGTGACTCTTCCTTGTTATCTGGGTCCTCAGACCCAATATGAATTTCTTCTACCTTCTCTCTGTCAGCGACTTCAACTTCTTTCTCTGGCTCATGCAAGCTCTGGGGCACTGACTCAATGTGAACTTGGGTAGGAATACTAAGTGGGGGAGGCATATGAGACACAAGGGGAGTGGTTGAATGGGCTGGGGGAGGCAGAGTCAAGAGGGGAACCTGAGATGAAGAAGGTTGCTGAGGCAACAGGGTATTCTATACAGGAGTGGAAAGTAGAGTAGTGGGAGGCTCTTGGAGTGGAATGGTAGGAGGAGTGGAAGGATGAGGTGGAGGTGGAGGTGAAATGGATGAAACCAATGGTACCTATGTACTTTATCCTTCTTTCGAAGTGACCCCTGCAGAAGAGTCCCAATCTGGCACTATAGTTTCTCCTTGGTCCTTGGTCACCTCAACATCATTTGGTTCCTAAGGTCCCTATTGTATATCCTCTCCCATGCCACCAAAAAGACTAGTGAAATGCATAGGGACTTGTTGCTCAGACTCCTTGAACCCATGCAACCCCACAAATTTTTTTATGTTGTATTCATCATCACCTAGGGCATCCAAATTTATTGGCTCTACCTGAGTATCCCCTTCATCATCCTTAGGATCATCATCCATTATCCTTCTTTTCTTCAAGATTCCCGCAGACCACATCCTCTTGCTGAGGGGAACTTTATCCAGTTGATCTTCATCATCCTCCACCAGGGTATCCAAATTTGTGGGTGTCGAGCCTCTCTTCCTCTTGTATACATGACCCTTGATGACTCCAGATGGCTTGGGCCCTATGATTTTAAATTTCATTTTCCTTTCCGAGCTTGGAGAATCATGGTCACTCGATGAAGGTGGTTCTGGTGGTGCAATACTCCCGATCATCCTAGTTTTCACCTTCTTGGAGTGCATAGCTGGACCATACATGGTGGGATGCTCATGTCGATACACAATCTCTAGCTTTAGAGGGGAAGCCTCTTTGAACTATGGTTTTAGTCTCATCTATCCCTTATTCTTCTTTTCTCTAGATGGTTTATCAAGGAGTTGGTTCTTGGGGAGTGGTTGCATCAGAAATGGATGAGCAATCCAAGACTTTATCAATTTGATCACATGTCAGGCTCTGAAATCCATGCTACCACTCTCATCTTGATCTACCTCTCCATTTAGAATAGCCCTATTGTATACCTTGTCTGTGTTATATATAGAATCCAAAATCTTATTTGAGTTGGCATCTACCACCTTCTATGGAATTCTCAAAGAAAGGGCACCCTGTGCTAGCTCTAGACTCATTTGGCAATAATCACAGACTCTTGCCTCATAATCATCTACACAATTGGCCGAATGGTCCTCAAGATGCAGCTCATGGACATAGTGTCTCCCTATTATGTGGCTATAAGTACCAATGGGCTCAAAATGTGGCCTCACTAGGTTGTAGGTTGCCAGTGGGAATTCATCCCATTCTCCAGTCAATGACTTGCAGATCTTCATGTTAGGTACACAGCGGGGGCTGATTGAAATAGGAAAGTCCCAACAATGTTGCTTCTTGTGTTTTATATGCTCATGGGCATCAGACAACTACCTTGCAATCTCTAGTAGAACTACCCAGTCAGAAGGGTATCTTGGGAGCTTCTTGGGTGCCAAAGTGCTTCCAGCCACCCAAATGTATGTGAATGTTCAAAATTGAATATACAATGCCCCAATGGCCTTCACTTTAGCTATTGCTTCTGCTAATAACCTTTTAGCATAGTCACCCTCAATGGAGTGGATAATTGCAAAAATGAAGGCATCGTTGACTATTCTGAACTTTGGGCTATTATGTGTAAAGAAATCCTTTCTCACCAATTGGGGGTACAAAGTAAACGGCCAGGTGCTTGGCTCCCTAATATTTCCCATTTTAGTTAATCCTAGATATACTACCCTAGTGGCTAGTAAGTACATGACATAGGATGTCCTGTAGAAGTGGGGGTCTGTTTTCACCTGAATCAGCTGTTCATCTAGCTGGTCAGTTAGAATAGCTACCCAATCAAACCTTGCTTGTCTTTCTTTTATTTTCTGGATCAAGAAGATCATCCAGTGCTCTAATTGATGGGACTTAGGTAGTCCATATACCCTTCTTATCATTTTTATGGTGGCCTGTATATCCTCTTTCATGTAGCCTCTCCGCATGTCAATCCTATCCAATGTATTCTTTGGTAATGGCTGCATTAGGTACTCATTCTTGATGATGTTATGAGTGCTCTGCACATCTTTGTTGTAGAACTCCATACTCTTGTTGATATTGAAATTGAAGAACTTGTCTACCCCTTTGGGTAGATGGAAGACATCTTCAATATTGTCAGGCCTTAGGTCAAGGACCACTTCTCCAAGGCTATTCTTGACCATGCGCTCATCTGGCACATAGTGACTGGCCAATGTGTTAATCAGGTCTGCCAACTGGATTGAGACTAGGTGCACCACTACATTCACCAAGGAATATTGGACTAATGAAGTTTAGTCCGCTGAATGGCCCACTAGCTAAGCACACTTATTAAGGTACTCATTCCAACTAACATTCCCAATATCTATATCGGTTATCCCCGTGTGCAAATCAGTCACCTTGGATGGTGGATGGTATCCTTTGAACTGATACTTCATTATCGGAGACACCAGTACCTTCTTGGCCATATCTATAGAAAGGACAAGACATGAATGAGGAATAGGATGAGAGAAATAAAACCCCCCCAAAAAATAATGTTGTTAATTTCCAAATTCAAAAAAAAACATATGACTTCGACCCTTTCAGACTTTCCTAGTCATCGGACCTTTGAAAGTCTGAAAGGTCTGAAAATGGACAAAAGGTGGCTAATTGAAGGATCCTTTCAGTGAACCAGAGCATTTAGAGGTAATGAACACCCAAAGGCTAACAAGACCAGAAATGGCACAAAGGTCGAAAGGCCGAAGAGATTTTTGGTAGGGCTCGGTCTGAGGACAAATATTTTTGGTGAGCAAAAATGCTGACACGTCCGAAAACTCCAAAATAAAGGATCATAGGGAATTCACTTCGGTGCTTCAGAGATTAGGAATTTTTTAGTGTGAGACAACATCGAAACACTGAAATGGAGCTGACACTTATATTTTTTGGATCATTTGGGGAACGCTCTGAAAGTTTCAGACCCCGAAGATCTGAAACTAGGTTTTACAGTCATACTTGAAAAGCAAGTCTGATGGTGAGTTTGACCAAAAACTCACCTAGGGATGCAAGGAGACTACCTTGACAACCCTCAGGGCTGAAAAAGGCCAACTCAAAGCAACCTAGACCTAAGAACTAGGCTGAAAAGGATGAAGATGCAAAACCCTAAACCTAGGATGAAATAAGAAAACTGATAACAAAAGATGCTAAACTAAAACCCAAAAGAGGGGAAGAAACCACCTACCTAGGAAATGAAGGACTTGATGATGACAAGAAAAGAGGTAGGAGCCAAGTGACAAAAAGGAAATGAGCATCAAAAAAGCAGGCAGAAGGTAGAAGAGTGAAGCGCAAAGTGAGGGTTCAAAAAACCCTCGCACCTTTTATAGGCTTTGCAGGGTTCCTGATGTAAGCGCCCTGCGAATCAACCTTTCGGCCTTTTCAGGGGTCTCAGACCTCCAAAAGGCTAACAACCCCAAAAGGCTGACTCTCACAAGAGTCAAAATTTTGGGGGTGAGGACCACCAAAAGGTCCAAAAAAGGGTCAGTTGGAAAGCCAAGGATGCACTTCTTGCTCCATCAGGCCTTTCATACTTTCAGACCTCCGAAAGTGCAATAGGGTGACAAGGCTAAAAAGGCCAAAAAATAGGAAAAAATAAGGACACAAAACCTCTAAAGATGATAAAAAAAATGAGACAAGTAGAAAGCAAAAGGGGGTCCCCTAAGGCCATAAGGGCCATAAGGGGAGTGTGGTTGTGGGACCACAATAAATAGCCCAAACAAAGAAAAGAAAATGACTAGACTTCCATCGATTTGCAGTGAGCCTAGAATGAAGATCTTTGGATTGAATATGTACCTTATCATCACCAAGGTTGAGAAAACCATAATGTCTGCATCCAGGGTGTGAGAGAATGAGTTCAAATTTCGCAGGAAACCCTACCATGAGCTTCTGTCGATGATCATCCCATCATTGTCAGATCACTACCCATCAATCAAAAGTCAGCCATAAGCCAATTTAACCTTGCTCTATTGCCAGGCAAGCATTGATAGCCCCGATAGAGGTTGTTAAAGTCACCCTTTCCCAACTACAGATGAGCTTTGGCAGAAGTGCTTATACTTCATAGGAGGGCTCTTAGACTCAATTTGCTTTAAGTCTTAAACCAATTCCTTTGAGAGTATCTGTTCATCAAAAAATTTTATTCAATGTGGACTACTTCAATGCTCCTTGTAGCTTTGTAAAAACATCGTTTGTCATTCTTTTGTCCTTTTTTGGAAAAATGGGGCAATGCTTAGACTATGCTATCTTGGTTTCAAGCATTTATTTGTTTATCTCATCCTTATGCATTCCTCCCTTTTATTTTCTTACTCGTTTCTTTTAGTCTACATTTCAGTCAGGTAAGGGTTCTGACTTTCAGGCTTCCTTTGTGACCGTGGGTATTTCCTAGTGCAAATTGGAATCTTACCTTGAGAAGCTCGTGGCTTAGAGTCCCCTTTTGTTTAAATGTGTCCCAGTGTTGAGGATGGTTGATTCTGGTAGGCTCCCGGAGGAGTCCAAAAAGGAATAACCTTTCCTCCGATCCCTATCTTTAGCTCACTACAAGACAGAACTACTTCCATATTGTAGACCATGGGAAGATTTACCCATTCTTGGGCTACCTAAACAGACCACCAAATTTGAAAGCACTAACCTCCTGCAAAAAAAATACCCAAAGAAAAGACACAGATGACAAGGCTGACCCAAAACCCAAAAAAAACAATATAGTACAAGAATATACATTAAATTGCAACGGACCAATCAAGACCCAAAATAGTGCTTTAGAAACTAGCCATTGACTGGTAACGGGACCAATTCTCCATCAAGAGAACTAATCTGAAAGGTATTTTCTCCTAGGATCTCAGTGATATGGAATGGGCCTATCCACAGACCTTAGAACTTGGTGTGGTTGCCTAGTTTTTCTTTCACTTTGTCCCACATTAGGACTAGATCAGAAATTTGGAAAGCTTTTACAGTTGGTCTTTTGTCAAACCATCGTTTGACAACAACCTAGTGTTTGGCCACATGTTCCAGGGCCATAGTTCATTTTTCTTCAAGGTTCAACAAATTCATGAGGCGAATCTACACCCATTCCTCACCCTCGATGTATTGATCCATGAATCTCAAGATTGGTATTTTTAGGTTCATTAGAAAGATGGGCTGTAAACCATACACCAATTGGTAGGGAGAGGTCCCTAGGGCATTCTTGATTCTGACATGATCTATCCATAGAGCGTATTTCAACTAGGTGTGCCAATCTTTGGGATTGTCATCCAATAGACATTTGATTATCATTGTTAGGTTCTTGTTGGTTGACTTGATGAATCTATTCCCTTGCGGGTAGTAATTGGATGATAATTTTAGAATTACCTGGTTCTTCAAGGCCCATTGAATGAGACTTGCAGATGAAAAGTAGGGAGCATTATCACATACCATGAAAAAGGGCATGCCAAACCTCGTGATAATGAAATCTTCTAGGAATTTGGTGATCACCTTGATGGTATAATTTTTCACAACTTGCACCTCTATCCAACATGTACAGTAATCAGTTGTAGTCAAGATGTATTGGTGGCCTGCCGAGGATGGAGGATTGATCATTCATACAAAATCTAGCCCCCATTAGGTGAATGGATGCACTTTGTACACATGGTGCACATGTCTATGAGTATCTTTGAATAGAGTTGGCCAATAATAGCTAGATCTTAGTATCTGATGAGCCATAGCTTCCACCAATCCATGTCCATTACCATACTTATCATGAAATTCTATGAGAACTAGCTCAAATTCTATTCGATCTAAACATCATAGATACAACCCATCGTAATTACATTTGTAGAGCTTCCCATTTTTTAGCATGTATGAACTTCTCTTATTCTTCAATGCTCTCCACTGGGAACCATTCAATCCTTTTGGAATATTTTTTTGCAGCAAGTAGTAAACTATGTCTTGATACCATATGTCAGTGACTATTCCTTCATTGGTGTACACTTGGCACACCAACCCTTGTTCTATTTCGGCCATCATCTTGGTGAGGCCTTGGCCTCTCACCAGTTTCATTGGTTGGATCTCAATGTCAAACTCTTGCAATATTGCCATCCATTTCCCTCTTCATTCCCCGAGTTCATTTTACATTAATAAGGATTTGACTTCTGGATCTGGGACAATAGCAATGACCTTACTTCATAAAATGTAGTGCCTAAATTTATTGACCACTTTGACCAAGGTGAAAGATTGTTTATCCAAATTAGGATAATTGAGTTCTCCATTCTTTAGTGGGCATCTCATGAAAGTAGTTGGCCTTTTGTTTCACCTTCTTTCTTCTATGTGAGGATCCCTGCACATGAATGTTCTGAAGTAAATGAGTACACTTTAAATGGTAGAAGATAATCAGGACTGACCAAGACTAGAGTAGTAGCAATGGATGTCTTGATTTCTTTGAAGGAATCTTTAGTCAGAGTGTTCCATTCTATTTTAGCATCCTTCTTCAGTATATCATTTAAAGGACACACTATCTCTACAAAACCACTGATGAACTTCCTGACAAAGTTGATTTTCCTAAAAAAGACTTCAATTCCTTCCTGCTATTTGGTGGAACCAATTTGAGGATAACTTCAACCCTTTCAGAGTCAATTGAGATGCATGTCTTAGATATAATGTGTCTGAGGAGTTTTCCTTGAGTCACCCCGAAGACACACTTCTTAGGATTCAAAGAAATCCCATAATGTCGACACCTTTTCAAAACTTTTTGAAAATCTTTGATGTGGTCTACCCAGTTTCTGGAGAAAAATATGAGGTCTTCCATGTATATAACAATGCACTTGTTGACCATAACCTTGAATGCCTCATCCATAGCCTATTAGAAAGTAGCTCCTACATTGATCAGACCAAACAACATGCGGCGATAGGAAAATGTTCCCCACTTTGTAGTGAAGGTCATTTTTAGGCGGTCTTCTTCCTTCACCATGACTTTATTGTATCTTGAGTATCCATCCATAAAGGACATCATTCGAGAACCATTTACCACCTATAAAACTTCATCTAAGGAAGGAAAAGGATAGTTATCCTTCTAAGATGATCTGTTCAAATTTCTAAAATCCACACAGAGCCGGACTTCCCCACTTTTCTTCCTTACAGGGACAAGATTAGTGACCCAAGTTGAATGTTGGATGGGAAAAATTATCTTGGCATCAAGAAACTTCTTCACTTCTTTTTGAATTATTGGCTCAATCATGGGGTTTACTGGCCTTTGTCTCTGGTGGAAAGGTTTAGCATCTGGGTTCAGTGAGATGTTGTGGACAATAATGCTGGGATCATAGGTTTTCAGATCCTCATAGAACCATGCTATGACATCTTTGTATTCAGTGAGTAGCTCCACCATCTATTTATTTTCCTCTATTGTGCCAACTTTTCCTATATGAACCTCCCTGGGTTCGAGCTCTATTCCTAAGTTGTAGAGTTCACAATCATCTCCACCTACTACTGGTGTTTTCACTCTCTCCCGAGCATGTTCATCTTTGTCAAAAATTCTCTCTAGAGCCACCATAGCTTTCCGGATGGAATTGGTTTTCAAGTTCAAAATCCCTAAGTCAGTGGACTCCTCTATTTCCTCTTCTTCTTTGTCAATGCTCTGCTTGTCAAAGATCCCTACGTTCATAATGAATTCTAAGATTTATTGATCATCTTGAAATACCTAGAAGTTTTTGATGTTGTTAGGAATGGCCAGTACAACCATGAGTTCTATAGAGAATTTCTTCAATTTGGACTTCTCTAGATGTTGTAGGGAGCTCGCAGACATTGCTAAAGCATCGGTGATAGTATTCTTTCTCCTCAGGATGCTCTGAATGTTAAAGACTTCAAAGTCTTTGATTAGGTCCCAAATGCGGTTGCAGTACGAGAGTAATCATTTTTCAGTGTAGGAATACTGGCTCTTGATCTGCCAAACTATCAATTATGAGTCACCTTCCACTATTATTGCTTTCACTTTCTTCTCATGTGCCAGGAGGAGACCATGAGTTAGAGCCTCATACTCAGAAACATTGTTGGTGCAGTATAATTGCAATTGGTAAGAAGCGTAGTATGAACCCCCACAAGGGTTAACTAATTCAATCCTAGCTCCTACTCTGAGCTTGCACTTGGAGCTATTGAATCAAAGTTTCTATATTGTATGATTTTTGTTAGAAGATGTCTTGACTTGGGGTTCCAGGATTACTCTTGGTAGAGGGGTCTTGATTCATGGTTCTATAGGGGCCGTAAGAAATGATAGACCTTCCCCACTTAGAATTTTTGTCTCTCCTTTATCTAAGATTTCTCTTTTCAAAAGGGGAACCCACTTCATATTTTATTTATTCTTGACATTGTGCCAAACTTCATTGCACGGTGGCAGGTAGACGACATCAGAAGAGCTCCAGTCCTCTTGTATAAAGTGTTCAGTCATAGGGCCGTGGGGTTCTTCACTGAGTCAAGATTCCTCCTCATTTGAATGATTTTTTGGATTCTCAGGAGGATTGGGTATGTCTTATATCTAGTTAATAACTCAGACCACACCTCTTGGAAGCTTTGGCATGTGAAGTCCGAATGGTTTATCCGTTGAAGATGACAATACCTAGGTAGCATCAGTATGTTGGGGTCAGCGTTTGGACCCAAATGTATCACATTCTTTGTCATACAATTTATGAAATCTGCTATAATTTCTTCAGAGACTTGAGCATCTATCAAACCTTGAACGGGGCTACTGTTAGAGTCTTCTCCCTCTTTGAGCTAAAATGTGAATGCCTTGTCAAAATGGTACACTCCCAAGTTAGCTTGTGAGAAAAAAACTTCATTCAAGGAATTGTACTTGGTTGTCATTTGTTTAAGCTTGGTCTTTGCATCTATCTTAATCTGGTTATTGAGCCCCTTCCATGGCAACCAAAGTTGGGTGAAGTTCGTGGAGAACCACCCTCTCAAAGATCGAGTCCATTCTTAGTTGAGTAGCATGCCATAAGTCTCAGGGATGTCTACCACATGAACATCGATGTAGTCCTAGATCCTAGGATTGACTGTTAGTTGAATACATGTGTCTTTCAAGACCCTAATGACTTTGACTTCCATTTTTTCAAGATGGATCACCACATGATTCGTTGGCTGAGGACTCATCCCTAGCCTCTGACATATAGATAATGGCATGACATTACATGAGGCACTTGAGTTGATTAAGAAATTATGTAGGTTCTTCCCAAATATTTTAAGGCTAAGTAGAAATGAGGGCACTTCTACCCTATCCTTGAACATGGTTGACATTGCCTCAATAGCATTTACATTTGATACATTCTTGGCATTATTATTGGGTGAGGCTGACTTGGAATGATCCAAAGACTTTAACAGAGCTTCTCTTTGAGTGGGGAAACTCTACAACATATCATACATTGACATATTCATTCTAACTTTCTTCAGTTTCTCTACCACATTGTATTTTTCATTTACCTAGACTGGATTTCTCAACACAGTAGGTGGCTACTACGTTGTCTAAACAAAAGTAGTGCCAAGACCCTTCAGAGGTGTAGGATTGTTACTGGCCTTTGAATTAGGTGGGGTAGGTTGCATCCCTAGAGGAATTTTGTCTATCAAAGGTTCTCTTTAGCTCCTTAAGTTATAGGCATTTCTATTATTGTTCTGGAAGGCATGGACTTCGGAATACTCCAGTTGGTCTTCTTGGTTAAATGGGAAGATGAACTCTTCCTTTGAAGCATTATTGGCCAAAGTTCCATCTGATGAAGATGGATCATATGACTCAAATGCCATGGCAATGAAATGGGCCTGGGAACTCTCAGGATCCTAAGTTTGTTGATTGTCAAATTCCCCCCTATATTCATAATCTAGTTGATGCATATTGGGAGCTTGGGTGTAGCTGGCTTCTGACAAACTGAAGAAATTGGCATTATCCATAGGGATACTACCATTTTTTAGATGCGTGTTCCAAGTCCTATTTGTCCTTTTTTGCCAAAATTATTTTTCTTGAGAGTCATTCCCGAAACCTCCTCCATTGTTATTATTATTGTTGCTGTAATTGCCATAATTATGATTCTGATTTTGAGAGTAAGTATTCGAGACATCAGTCGACTGTGAATAGTTTCCTTCATTTGGAGTTGGGTTGAGCTTCATTTGGGTGATCTCCCTAATCAACTAGGACAATGTCTTCTTCATGGAATCTAACTCATTTACTAGAGCCTGATCTGGTTCATTTGGGTCAGCAACCTTTTTTTCTCACAAGGAAGCCCTATGCGTGTCAATCTCGGGTATGTGATGCCCAATGGTGGGGCAGAAACATATGGAGTTGGTACCAGATTGATCCTTGGGTTGGTTGCATTGGAAGTTGATTTTTTGCTATGAATGGACCAATTGGAATAGCGTTCCCCACTGTTGGAGGGATGCCATAGTTCCCACCTACTTCTGGGTCCATTTATTGAGTGAACAAGATAGCTTCATTGCACACTTTCTCCAAAGTGTCAATATCTCTTGGGGGCAACCTTTTCAAAAATATAGATGTTAGTGGGTCCAAGGTGTGCAAGTACACTTGTATGGTAGCACAAACTGGTACCATGTATGGAGCATCAAGCTTCTGGTACATCTTGTGAAAATGGTGATTGAACATAGAAAAAGATTCATTGAGTTCTTTTCTCACCGAGATGAATTGATGATGGATAGTTGCTGGATCCACGTATAGTTTGAACTAATTTAGGAACTTTGTTTGGAAATCTTGCCAGGTAGCAATGGATCCTCATTGTAAATTTAGACACTAGTTATATTCAAACTCCCCCAGTGTGTAAGAGAAGAGGTGGCACATGACGTCTTGATGAGCAATTTCTTTTTTATTGCACAATTTCTTGAATGCACAGACGTGCTCTTCCATTGTCTTGGATTCTCCATAGATGAAACGTGGACATAATTTCTTAGGATTTTTGGGCAGCTGATGGAGCTATCCCTACAAGTTTAGTGGTGAACTTTGAGCATTTGCAAAAAATGCCATTGGGGCTGGTGGTGGAGGAGCAATAGGTGGGGCAACAATGGTTGGAATTGGGGGAAGGTTCAGATGATCTGAAGTATCCTCTCCGCGCTTGGTTCTGCTGCTTCGAGGTCTGTGAAACTTTGTAAGTTCAAGGATCTCCCCTTTGTTGGGTGAAGATCTAAGGACTCATTGAAATCTCTTGGGAGAGAATGATCTAATATTTCAGGGTGTCCCTTTTGAGGTCCCTCCTTCTAGCGCCATTTCTATTGAGTGTCATTTTTACACAAAGACAACGGCTAGAAATTTGCATGAACAACTTCCCCTCTTGGAAGATTGATGGAATCAATCTCAAGGTTCCTTCTGGATGGGTCTCAATCGCTTGGATAGCTCAACGAAAGAAAAATGTGTATTTGTTAACAAGGAGGCCTTTGTAGGTTCTTCTCTCAAGGGAAACTGTAAAACAAACTTTAGAAAACCACAATATCTCTTTTTTGCCACAATTTTTTAGATTTCAAGATGAAAGCAATACTAATTTAATTGATTTGCTGAAAGTAACTGGCAAAGAGGGTTAGAAAAATGAAGGGTAACAAGAGATTTCAAGGAAATTGCTGAAAAGAAACCTAATGGACATATGCTAGCAATTACACCACCACACGAAGTAAATAACCAAGAAGATGAGAAAACCCACACAATAGAGATTAGATCATGTCACAATCTTTAGTTGAAAGGATGCAATCATCAGTGGAATCAAACAATGCAGATGTAAGATAAGTCAAAACTCATTAGATCAGGAAGCCACTCCAGATGTACGCACACATGAGACAAATTAATATTCAAGCACCAAAGGATAATATTCTCAAGGAATTCATCACAACATAGCAATGCAATACCAACAAACACCAAACTAAAAGATCACAGACCCAAAATCATTAAACAACCAATTGGCTCTTTGAAATGAAGAATGAGCAAATCACACATTCACAAATTTGGCATAGATAGTAGATAAATCACACCATGAATGAAGCATCAATTGTATTTTTTGTATTAATAATCAAGTTGACCCTCATTACATTATTTTATTAAAATTTATAGAGCTCTGTTCTTATTTTCGTAGCTAGGGTTTCCCTACAACTAAAATTTGAAAGTAAATCTAAACTAGAGCTTGTATTAAAGAAACTACTTCTAAAGCTTAGCTAAGATATCCTAGCATGGAATTAAACCTCATGCATAACAAATATTTTAATAAATCATGCATCAGACATCTCAAAAATGGAGCTGGACCCAGTGCATGCACTCAATGATCTTCATGTTCATACCCTTGATCATTGGCCTCGGCTGCTCCACATGGTCCTGACTAAAAGAGATCCCATAATCACACACAAAGGACCCAAATAAAGAATTCCATATGATTGGAAATTGATCTCTGAGATAACTGGAGTCAACTTTCGGACTTGCCAAAAAATGCCCAAAACCCGACACTTGGTCTGAAAAACTCAAAACCCAAAATTGACTAAGTGCTAAGTCCTTTATCTCCACTACTTCAGACTTTTCAGACTTGTAGGTGGCCAAAAAAATCCCTATGGCCAAAATGGCCAAAAATCCTATTCTGCAAAAAGGACTAAGTGCCAAAACTAAAATTTTTTGCTCACAAAATTGGCAGATCTTGGACTAGAGGTCCACTAGCTGGGAGGCACTTTTGGGTGTGCTTTCTTAAACCTATCCACTATCTCTAGCACCTCATCGAAGTTTGACATATTGATTCGTTGAAGGATCTCTTTCTACCTATCTCTGAAGTCCATCAATTCTTTCAGAAAAGCCTTTATTTCTTCCTCTTGACTTAGCATTTTCTAAATTTCCTCCTTTTGGTAGAACATCTGTTGGATGTCTTCCTTAGATTTTACCCCTCAGAATATGCCTAGATATTCATCGATGATGTCATTTAATGAATGCTCCTTTCCATAGAGTGTGCTATTATCCCTCCTCTTGTTCAGTCTCTTGAGAACCATCTTGAATATGGCTAACGCTGCAATTATCTCTTGGATCCATTCTTCAAAACTATCTAATTCCTCCCCTTCATAGATCTTCATCAAAACATGGAAGTACTACTTTCTTATCATCGTTAACTCATCCAACACTTTTTTCCAGCTGAGGATGGTCTCTTCTACACCATTTTCTTCACTCATGAGCTCCAATAAAGAGGTTATTCCTGCAAAAATATTTTGGAAGGGCCTTAAGATTCTCCTAAGAGATAAGCTAGCAAACTACTCGAAATCTAGCTTCCATTCAGCACAAGCGTGCACAAAAGAATGTGGAACATCTATATCTACATCCCCCCTTTTCTCCAAAATTACCTGTAATGAGGCTTTGGGGTTATTAGGGTTAATTGGACCCCCTATCTTTAGAATGAATTTCTTCATAGCCTCATTTTGCTCCTCTAGAGATTTTATCCTTTCTTTGTCTTTACTCATGAAGCCTAGAGTGTGCTTCAAGCCCAGAGTAGCCAAGGTTTTACTAGCTTCCCTAGTTGGTTCTCCCAAGCCTACTTCCTCCAATGTATAATCCCCTGGAGTGATCTCTTTCACACTAACATCCATCATGGGAACAACCACCTATGCTTTCCACCTCCCCGTCTAGTCTTGTGTTACATAGGACATTCTCCTTGCTTGGGGAACTGGTGTCGTCTGGTGGAAAGCATGCCCTAGCATGGTCATGTCAACCTCATCATTAGTGTGTACTATAACCCTCAATTTCACTTCTTTGGTAAACCATGTGGGCTTTGAGAATGCATTCAATGGCTCATTGGGAGCAGCCAATGCAGAAGAGGTTGCCAAGTGTTGTGTCCTTATTTCCTCTTGAGCTTCTTCTTCTCCCATTTCCTGCTCATTTCCAGTGTCTTGGTCATGTTCTCCTTCATTAGCAGTTTGTTGCTCATCAATTGTTTGCTCCCCAATATCTATTTGTGGCTTATCTTCTTCAATATGTGGTTCCTCTTTTGCCTATGACTCTTCCTTGTGATCTGGGTCCTTGGACCCAATATGAATTTCTTCTACCTTCTCTCTGCCAGTGACTTCAACTATTTTCTTTGGCTCCTGTGAGCTCTGGGGCACTAACTCAATGTGAACTTGGGGAGGAATACTAAGTGGGACAGGCATAGGAGACATAAGGGGAGGGGTTGAATGGGCTAGCAAAGGTGGAGTCGAGAGGGTAACCTGAGATGAAGAAGGTTGCTGAGGCAATGGGGTATTTTGTATGGGAGTGGAAAGCAAAGTAGTGGGAGGCTCTTGGAGTAGAATGGTAGGAGGAGTGGAAGGATGAGGTGGAGGTGGAGGTGAAATGGATGAAACCAATGGTACCTATGTACTTTCTCCTTCTTCTAAAGTGACCCTAGTAGAAGAGTCTCTTTTCAGCCCTATAGTTTCTCCTTGGTCCTTGGTCACCTCAACATCATTTGGCTCCTAAGGTCCTTGTTGTATATCCTCTCCCATGCTACCAAAAAGACTAGTGAAATGCATAGGGACTTGTTTCTTAGAATCCTTGAACCCATGCAATCCCTCAAAGTATGTGATGTTGAATTCATCATCACCTATGGAATCCAAATTTATTGGCTCTACCTGAGTAGCCACTTCATCATCCTTAGGATCATCATCCATTATCCTTCTTTTCTTCAAAGATCCTATAGACTAGGTCCTCCTATTGAGGGGAACTTCATCCAGTTGATCTTCATCATTCTCCACTAGTGTATCCAAATTTTTGGGTGTCAACCCTCTCTACCTCTTGTATACATGACCCTTGATGACTCTAGATGGCTTGGGCCCTATGATTGTAACTTTTTTTTTCCTTTCTGAGCTTGGAGAATCATGGTCGATCAGTGAAGGTACTTCTGGTGGTGCAATACTCTTGGTCATTCTAGTTTTCACCTTCTTGGAGTGCGTAGCTAGACCATACGTAGCCTCTTTGAACTATGGTTTTAGTATCTTCTCTCCCTTATTCTTCTTTTCTTGAGATGGTTTCTCAAGGAGTTGCTTCATGGGGAGTGGTTGCATCAAAAATGGACAAGCAATTGAGGACTTTATCAGTTTGATCACATGCCAGGCTCTAAAATCCATGTTTTCATTCTCATTTTGATCTACCTCTATGTTTAGAATAGCCCTATTGTATACCTTGTCTATGTTATATATAGAATCCAAAATCTTATCTGAGTCAACATCTGCCACCTTCTATGGAATTCTCAGGGAAAGGGCACCCTGTGCCAGCTCTAGACTCTTCCGACAATAATTACAGACTCTTACCTCATAATCATCTACACAATTGGCCCAATGGTCCTCAACATGCGGCTCATGGACATAGTGTCTCACCATTATGTGGCTATAAGTACCAATGGGGTCAAAATATGGCCTCACCAAGATGTAGGTTGCTAGTGGGAATTCATCCCATTCTCCAATCAATGGCTTATAGACCTTCATGTTAGGTACACAGTGGGGGCCAATTGAAATAGGAAAGTGCTAGCAATGTTTCTTCTTATGTTTGATATGCTCATGGGCATCGGACAACTAACTTGTAATTCTAGTAGAACTACCCAGTCAGAAGGGTACCTTGGGAGCTTCTTGGGTGCCAAAGTGCTTCCAGCCACCTGAATGTATGTGAATGTTCAAAATTGAATATAAAATGCCCTAATGGCCTTCACTTTAGCTATTGCTTCTGCTGATAAACTTTTAGCATAGTCACCCTCAATGGAGTGGATGAAAAAAATGAAGGCATCATTGACTATTCTAAACTCTAGGCTATTATGTGTAAAGAACTCCTTTCTCACCAATTGAGGGTACAAAGTAAACCTCCATGTGCTTGGCTACCCAATATTTCCCACTTTAGTTAATCCTAGACATACTGCCTTGGCGGCTAGTAAGTACATGACATAGGATGTCATGTAGAAGTGGGGGTCTATTTTCACTTGAATCAGCTGTTCATCTATTGGTCACTTAGAATAGCTACCCAATCAAACCTTTCTTGTCTTTCTTTTATTTTCTGGATCAAGAAGATCATCTAGTGATCCAATTAATGGGACTTAGATAGTCTATATACCCTACTTATCATTGTTATGGTGGCTTGTATATCCTCTTTCATGTAGCTTCTCCTCATGTCAATCCTATCCAAACTATTTTTTGGCCATGGATGCATTAGGTACTCATTGTTGACAATGTTATGATCTGTCTACACATCTTTGTTCTAGAACTCCATACCATTGTTGATATTGAAATTGAAGAACTTGTCTACCTCTTTACGTAGATGGAAGACATCTTCAATATTGTCAAGCCTCAGGTCCAGGACCACTTCTCCAAGGCTATTCTTGACCATGCACTCATTTGGCACGTAGTTACTAGCTAGTGTGTTAATCAGGTCTGTCGACTAAATTGAGACTAGGTGCGCCACCGCATTCACCAAGGAATAGCTAAATAATGAAGTGCAGTTCTCTGAATGGCCCACTAGCCGAGCACACTTATTAAGGTACTCATTCCAGCTAACAATCTTGATATCTGTATCGGTTATACCTGCATGCAAATCAGTCACCTTGGATGGTGGATGATATCCTTTGAACTAATACTTCATTGCTGGAGATGCCAGTACCTTCTCGGCCATATCTGTAAAGAGGACAAGACATGAATGAGGAACTGGATGAGAGAAAGAAAACCCCCCCCCAAAAAAATGTTGTTAATTTCCAATTAAAAAAAATATATGACTTCGGCCCTTTCAGACTTTCATAGTCATCAGACCTCCAAAAGTCTGAAAGGTCTAAAAATGGTGAAAAGGGGGTTGACTGAAGGATCCTTTTGGTGAAATGGAGCATTCATTGGTAATGAACACCAGAAGGCCGACAAGGCTAGAAATGGTGCAAAGGTCAAAAGGCTAAAGAGATTTCTGGTAGGGCTCAGTCCGAGGACAAATATTTTCAGCAAGCAAAAATGCCAACACGTCTGAAAACTTTGAAATAAAGGATCGTAGGGAATTCACTTTGGTGCTTCAGAGATTAGGAATGTTTTGGTGTACAACAACACTGAAATGCTGAAATAGAGCTAGCACTTAGAGTTTTTTGATCATCTGGTGAGCGCTCTGAAAGTTTTGGACCTCGAAGGTCCGAAAATAGGTTTTACAATCAAATTTGAAAAGTGAGTTTGATGGAAAGTTTGACCACAAACTCACCTAGGGATGTAAGGAGACTACCTTGACAACCCTCAGGGCTGAAAAAGGCCAACTCAAAGCAACCTAGACCTAAGAACTAGGCTAAAAAGGCTAAAGATGCAAAACCCTAAACCTAAGATGAATCAAGAAAGCCAAAAACAAAAGACGCTAAACTAAAACCCAAAAGAGGGGAAGAAACCACCTACCTAGGAGATGAAGGAGTCAATGATGACCAGCAAAGAGGTAGGAGCCAAGTGAAGAAAAGGCAACAAGTGGCAAAAAAGTAGGTAGAAGGTGGAAGAGTGAAGCACAAAGTGAGGGTTTGAAAAACCCTCATGCCTTTTATTGGCTTCATGGGATTGATGATGTAAGCACCCCATGAATTGGCCTTTCGGCCTTTTCAGGGGTCTCGGACCTCCGAAAGGCTGATAACTCTGAAAGATCGACTCCCACGAGATTCAAACTTTCAGGGGTGAGGACCATCGAAAGGTTTGAGAAAGGGTCAGCCAAAAAGCCAAGGATGCACTTCTTGCTCCACCAGGCCTTTCACACTTTTGGACCTCTAAAAGTGCAATAGGGTGACAAGGCCAAAAAGGCTAAAAACTAGGAAAAACTAAGGATGAAAAACCCTTAAAGACAACAAAAAAAATGAGACAAGAAGAAAGTAGAAGCGGGGCCCCTGAGGCCATAAGGGCCATAATGGGAGTGTGGTTTTGGGACCACAACACAACCATATCAATCGGTAAGGCTTGATAGCCATTGTGGGAATGGCATGGCTGGTGCAAATAAGTTGGACTATAGATGGTGCCCAAAAACATAAGTTGTAGTAGACAAGTTCATATTTTTTATTTTTCTCAAAAAATCCTAATTTTGATTAATTTCCATTATTATTTATTAGGTAGGAGAAACCAGAAATCCACGCTTGAGACATGCACCTTTTTTCCCCTTGTCCCCATTCTTCCACTGAATTTGTACACTAGGGCACATGAACTAGTAGTTGTGTGGGGTCTAATAGTCAATCACTCACTAGTGAATATATTGCCCAGTCTTACACCATAGTTTTACTATATATTGTGTTTAAATAATCCAAATGTAAATAAAAAAATTCTAAATTTGATAAAAATGGACCAACACTTGAACACATGAGAACCTATAAATGTTATATTAAAATAACATTAACAAGTGAAATAGATAACTTTTTGTCTCAAATTAAATATCATAGCTATCTATCATATGTGTTTCACTTAAAAAATAATAGGCTCTCTTAATAAAATAAGATGCTCATTAAAACAAGTATTGTTATCTTAGTGCATAAATACTATTGTTATGTGTACAACTATTTAGGTAGGAAAGTCTATGTATTAGAGTATTTCATTTTAATAATTTATTTTATCACAAATATAAAAGGTGAACACAACCTAAATGCCTTGTATTCTCCTATTGAATGTGTGAGATTGTCAAAAAGTTTTAGTGTTCAACTATTGGTCCCTTTGTGTAGGATATAAGTTGTATTTTACATAATAATGTGTTATTTTTATAACAAATAATTTTTTTTGTTGAACATTGGTCCTTTTCTGTTGGATTTAAAAGTTAGATATAACAAATATTTATGATTAATAATTGGTACATGGTCCATTTATATTGCATATATGTCATATTTTGTATAGAAATACAATCACCCACTAATAACAAATGATATTTTTAAATTCAACTACCAGAGATTTTTATATTATGTTTTGGTTGAATCTTTAAAAAGCCAATTTTTGTACACATTTAACTAGGTGTGATATTTTAATGATGAGCCACACCTTCAAACCTTAGTTATAGGTAGTTAAGTGTCCATTTTATATTTCTAAAAAGAATGAAGGTCTTCTGATATTCCATGCAACGGCTGCATGTTGACGAAGTTAGCCCTCACAACTATTGGTCTCTCCCCCTACTATTTTTCCCTATTCTGGTTGTCTTTTATTCCACGCAATTAATGTTAGGTAGAACTTCTTTGTAAGGATGGTAATTAATAAAGGATCATACTATTCCAGGGGCCCGATCAATCCCAATTTCAATTTATTAGGAGCATGAAGCAAAGCACCATCGTTTCAGTTTCCAAATACCTTGGGAAGTTTGAACTTTTCCCAATCTATTTCTAGACTATTCTTCATTTCACTCCTACTACATTTTGGCCTTCTCTTATAAGATATTCCCCACAATTTATGTTGTTTAGAACTATTTATGGAAAGGATGATAATTTGATCAAAAAAAAAATTAAGCACAATAAACTACAATGTGAACATCTCGAATGACTTATGCACCAATTATGAGTAATTTTTGTGGTTATACATATAAAATATTATTATTTCAAGACAAGATGCTTGGATAGGTTCAAAAACATACTTTACTTACACAGAGCTCTAGCTATATAGGTACATAGAACAACACCTTTAGAATTCATCGAGTCCTCATATTCTCTATTTCAAGATAATGGAATACATGTTATTTTTAGTAATATTGATGTTGATCTTTCCATTAGTAACTCACATGCAATATTATGCTCCTCCTGACCAACACTCTCTGTTGGCATTCAAATATGCAATTACCTCTTAACCCAAAAATTTGTCATCAAATTGGAATACCAGTGTTCCAATGTGTAATTGTACCCACTTTATCTGCTCTCCTAATTCATAGTGAGTGGTTGTCTTAGATTTCCAAATTATGAGTTTACAGGGCATCATTTCCCCTACACTTGGGAATCTCATGACTATGGATTCACTATATCTCACCACCAACCAACTTCATGGGAGTATCTTTGGTTGAGTTACAACTACTTTACTATAGGTACAATTCCACACTCCATTAGAAATCTCCCAGCCTTAAGGAGCTTGGACTCACTTGTTAATAATCTCCAAGGACATATTCCTCTTTGGTAATCAGTTGTCAAGTAGTATCCCTTCCTCCATAAAAAGGTTTTCTTCCTTGGATTTTTTACAATTGAGAAGCAATATTCTTATGGGCTTTATTCCTCCTAAAATAGTGAATTTACCCAACTAGTTGTGTTAGAAAGTAAAGTCCACCAAGATAACTCATAGGGGGGGGTGGGGGGCTGAATCAGTTATCAGATAATTATAAATTTTATCAACTTCAATAGCTTAAACAATGTAAGCAATATAATTACCAACCATAGAAAGATATTCATACACAATAACACAATGACACAAGATATGTTGACTAGGGAACCTCTTGATCAAAGAGTAAACTCCGGTGGGAATGATGCCCAAAAAATATGCACTACTATTAATATTCCTTGTGAAAGGATGGAATTTGTTAAGAGTCTTATGAAATACATTCAGTACATATGAATCCATGTTAGGAGATTTTGAATCCCTATTAAAAGATTCTAACCCTGTTAAGAGTTATGGAAGACAGAAGGACCCACTGCCCAAACAGCTTTAGGGTAAGATCACTGAACACACTATCCAAATAATCTTTTTATTACTCAATAGAATAATATGTTACCTCTTCTCTGACTGTGCCAAACTACACTCACTGTTACACCAAATCTCAATTTTAGATCTCTGTACTTCACATGTCTTCCTTCACAATTCGCTTTCACATTTAGCTCTTTTCTTCACTTCATATTCATACACTACTATTCTCTTCTTCATTAAAACAGGGAAACACATTCCTTCTTTTATACCACACTCAAGTAATTACAAATGAGTCTGCATACAATTACAAAATAAAAGTTTCCACACGCTACATCAAAATTACACAAAACTATCAGCTTCCAAATATAATAAATCTTCATGTCACTATCAATGTGTCTTCAACTTCCCTTTAACTGTGCAAAACCAGATTCCATCCTGATTAGGAGATATCATTCGATTTCCACAAACTGCTACTCAGGAACACTACCTGAATACTGCTTCCACCAAAATGCTCATAACTTCCATGAATAAATGAATTACTATATGCACTCTTAACCATAAACATATAACATATCAAAGAGTATATCCTCAACATCTCATAGCTCCAACTACAATATCCCACGTGCACTAATCCAAACTTTGTCTGCTTCTCTACAAGTTTCCATAAGATCATTGTGTTGACATCAATGACAATCATAGTCATGAATGCAACAACAATAGCTACAGAATGACTACCAAGCATTCATTCCTAACAATCTCTCCCATTGGCATTGATGGCAACATAGATGAAAAAACATCCAATGTTCCAAAAATCCAATACTGCAATATTGCTGCTACAAATCTTCTTCATCAATCAAATCTTGCTTTGTTTTCCTATTCAGATAGTACAAATAGATTTTTTCATGTGCACTTCTCCCCCATTGACATCAATGACAAAAATTTCATCACTATGTCAACAACAAATCCAATGTCAAAAGACACTTTTCAGAAAATACATTCACTAGAGTCCTCATGACTCAGCTCAGATACACATACTCCCCCATAGAGGAAGTACCAACATCTAGTCCAGAAGAAAGATAAGTCTCATATACCACTAGATGGATGCAACCAACTACATCACTTCTCAAAATTAGGCTAGGGCATAACCCCAAGCATACCTCTCAGATACTCAAATGTATCCTTAGGCAAAGGCTTTGTAAATATATCCACTATCTGCTCCTTTGTACTTATGTACTCAAGTCTGAATTCTTTCTTAGCAACTTTCTCTCTTACAACATGATACTTGATCTCTATATGCTTTGTCTTAGAATGTAATATAGGATTCTTAGACATACCAACTGTACTGGTGTTGTCACGATGTATGACAACAGGTTCAAAAAACTTTATTCCAATATCCTTCAGCATTTTCTCCATCCAAATTATATGGTTACAAATGTTTTCTACTACTACATATTCTTCTTGTGCTGTGCTCTGTGAGATGCAATTATGCTTCTTTCTTAGCCAAGAAACCAATCTTCCTCCAAGGAAAAATGCTCCATTGCTAGTGTTTTTCTTATCATCAACACTACCTCCCCAATAGCATCTGTATATGCACATAGGGTAAAATCATTAGATTTATCATACCACAATCCATAGTCCATTGTGCCTCTTAAATATCTCAATATCCTCTTTACTATTGCATAATGTGATTCTATAGGTTTAGCTTGAAATCTTGCTACAATTCCAACTGAATATGCTATATCAGGTCTTGTATGTGTCAAATACTGCAATCCTCCAATCATGGATCTGTAATTCTTTTGTTCTAGTACAGGAGTCTCATCTATGCTAGATAACTTATGTCCAGTTACCATAGGTGTTCTAATTGGTTTACAATTCTCCATTCCAAATCTTTTTAACAAGTCATTCAGGTACTTTTTCTGACTTACAAAGATACCATCATTGTTCTGTGTTATCTGTAATCCCAAAAATAATTTCATTTCACCAATCATACTCATTTCAAATTCAATCTTCATTTCATTAGCAAATTTGTCACTAGCTTCATCTTCTCCTTGAAAAATAATGTCATCAACAAAAATAAGTATAACCAACAAACCATTTTCAATTTCTTTCGTGTAAAAATTACTATCAGCTATTCCTTTTGTAAATCCCAACTTTAACAAATACTTGTCCAATCTTGCATACCAAGTTCTAGGTGCTTGTTTTAGTCCATATAAAGCTTTCTTTAGTTTACATACCATGTCTCCTTCTTGATTCAAAGGAAAACCTTCAGGATGCTCAATGTAGACTTCTCCTTCCAATTCTCCATTTAGAAATGTTGACTTCACATCCATCTAATATACTTTAAATTTCTTGTAAGCTACATAGGCCAAAAACATTCTTACTACTTCAATTCTTGCAACGGGTGCAAAGGTTTCTTCATAGTCAATTCCTTCTTGCTGTGATTATCCCTTACATACCAATCTTGCTTTGTTTCTTACTACTTCTCCTTGTTCATTCATCTTGTTTTTGAATACCCATTTGGTTCCAATAACATTTTTGTCTTTAGGTCTAGGGACCAATTCCCATGTCTTGTTCTTTTCAATCTAATCTAGTTCTTCTTTCATAGTATTAGTCCAACTTTCATCTTCACAAGCTTCACTAATAGTTTTAGGTTCAATTTGAGAAATCAAACATAACTATTCTTGTACCTTATTCTAAGTTAGAACTCCTCTTTTGATGCTTCCAATAATTTGTCCAATAGGATGATTCTTTAACAAACTCTTGCTAGGTGTCATTGTCTTAGATCTCACTTCAGGTGTAGGTTCTTCAATGACTTCATTGTGGCTTTCATTCAAAAAATCACTATCAGTTTCATAAAATAATTCAGTAGATCCAGTGTTAGGTTTAGGATGAGCTTCTTGATATGATTCATAATCAAGCATTCTTTCTTGAATTTTGAACTTTTCATCAACCTTAACATTTCCGCTTTCAACAATAGTCTTAGTTCTTTTATTGTAACATCTATAGGCTTTTCTTTTCAAAGAATATCCAAGAAATATACCTTCATCATTTCTAGGATCAAACTTTCCAATATCATCATCTCTCTTTATATAACATTTGCTTCCAAAAATTGTAAAATACTTAACTGAGGGTGCATGTCCAAACCATAATTCATAAGGTGTCTTGTCTGTGTCTACTTTGATTTGTACTTTGTTCATTGTATACACTACTGTGTTTATTGCTTCTCTCTAGAATATCTTTGCCAAATCATTCTCAAATGACATAGCTCTTACTGCTTCAGTCACTGATCTATTCCTTCTTTCTGCAATACCATTTTGTTCAGGTGTCCTAGGGGCTGAGAACTGTCTCTTAATGCCATTTTCTTCACAAAAGGTGTTAAACTCTCTAGAAGTAAATTCTCCACCTCTATCGGTTCTCAAACATTTAATCTTCATTCCAGATTCATTCTCAACTTTATTCTTAACAATCTTAAAATTATCAAATGCTTCAGATTTTTTTTTAAGAAATGCAATCCACATCATTCTTGTAAAATCATCAACAAGAATCATAAAATACCTTTCTCCATATAATCCTCTAGTCTTGGTAGGACCACTCAAATCTATATGAACAATTTCTAGCTTTTCTGTAGATGTAAACTTCTTACTAGGAAAAGAACTTTTATGTTTAGCCATCACACATTTTTTTCAAATCATGTTAGTAGGCTTCATAATTTTAGGCAAATCTATTTTTGCAAGTGTAGTACTTACTTTCACAATGTTTTCAAAGTTTATATGACAAAACCTTCTATGCCATAACCAATTGTCATCAACTTTAGTAATCAAACATTTCATCTCAGTAGGATTCAATTGAAATACATTACCTCTCATTCTAGATCCAGTTCCAATCGGATTTCCATCTTTATCCTTTATCACACAAGTTTTCTCAGTAAACCAAACTTGATATCCCTTATCAACTAACTGTCCAACACTCAAAAGATTATGTTGCAATCCATCCACAAAATAAACATCATTAGTATTAGTCTTTCTATCAAGAGTAATAGATCCTATACCTTTAATCAAACAAGGTGCATTGTTTCCAACTCTAACAACTCCTCCATCATATTTGTTTAGCTTTATTAACTTTTTCATGTCTCCAGTCATATGTTGTGAACAACCACTATCTATAATCCAATCAATTTCTTTTCAACTTGAGAAACTAAGGCTTTTTATTCCTTGACATCAATTTCAGACTTTTCCTCTTTAATTGCTACAAATCCTATGTCATCATTATTCTCATTATCACTTTCACTTAAGGTTCTCTCTATACTAGCTTCAAGATCTTCATCATTAGCATAATAACATTCCTTAGATCTTCAAGGTTTGAAATTGTTTTTGTAATTTTTAACTCTCTTAGGACATTTAGATGCAAAATGACCATATTCTTGACAAGTCCAACATTTAAAATTTTTCTTACCGTCTGGTTCTCTCTTCACAAGCAAGGCAATACCTTCTTCAATCTTCTTATCTTCTTCATTTCCAGATCTGATGCTGCCAGCATAATCTCCACTCACACTGATGCTTCTTGAAAAAGTAGGGTGAATACTAAGAGCACTGAATGCTATCTCCATTCTAGGTAAGTCTCCTAATAACTTCAGGTTCATCTCTGCTGCTTCTAATCTTCCAAGAAGAGTCTCTCTTGTAAATTTTGTAGTACAAGGTATAACTTGTTCAATCATATGTGTTGTCTTCTTAAATATAGGAGTTAATGTCCCCAAAATTTTCCATATCACTTCATTCTCTGTCTTTGTTCCTCCACAAGACTTTATACCTGTAACAATTTCTGACATTCTAACAATATAGCTTCTAACATATTCATCCTCCAACATTCTTATATCTTCAAATGCACATATCAAATTATGTAATCTAACTCTTTTTGCATGTTCATCACCTTCAAAAGTAGAGTGTAACGCTTTCCAAATTTCATGAGATTTTTTCAAACATTTTACCTGACTGTACTCATTCTCTAGAAGGGCTGTCAAAAGTGCTTCTCTTGCAAGTATGTTACACATGAATAGATCTCTCTCATCAACAGTACATGTTTCAAGATTGTCCTCTTCAATGATAGTCTTATCATTCTTTATAATCAACCAATAACCTAGTCCTAAACATAGTAGGTGTGTCTTCATATTTTCTTTCCAGCTGTCAAAATTTACTCCATCAAACTTAGGGCTTTGTTTCCTGAAATTTTCCATCGATCTCCTTACCCTATTAAGCTTCTTTTTCAAGGACCTGCCGCTCTGATACCAATTGTTAGAAAGTAAAGTCCACCAAGATAACTGAGGGGGGGGGGGGGGGTGGGGGGGGGTGAATTAGTTGTCAGATAATTATAACTTTTATCAACTTCAACAACATTAAACCATGTAAGCAATATAATTACCAACCATAGAAAGATATTCATACACAATAACACAATGACACAAGATATGTTGACTAGGGAACCTCTTGATCAAAGAGTAAACCCCGGTGGGAAAGATGCCCACAAAAAATGCACTAATATGAATATTCCTTGTGAAATGATGGACTATGTGAGGATTCTTATGAAATACATTCAGTACATATGAATCTCTGTTAGGAGATTTTGAATCCCTATTAAAATATTCTAACCCCGTTAAGAGTTATGGAAGATAAAAGGACCCATTGCCCAAAAAGCTTGAGGGTAAGATCACTAAAAAAACTATCCAAATAATCTTTGTATTACTTAACAAAATAATATGTTACCTCTTCTCTAACTGTGCCAAACCACACTCACTAGTACACCAGATCTCAATTTTAGATCTCTGTACTTTGCATGTCTTCCTTCACAATTCTCTTTCACATTTAGCTCTTTTCTTCACTTCATATTCATACACTACTATCCTATTCTTCATTAAAACAAGGAAAAACATTCCTTCCTTTATACCACACTCAAGTAATTACAAATGAGTTGGCATACAATTACAAAATAAAAGTTTCCACACGCTACATCAAAATTACACAAAACTGTCGGCTTCCAAATACAATAAATCTTCACTCGTGCGACCTCCAAGTTTTCACTATCATCCACGTCACTATCAATGTGTCTTAAACTTCCCTTTAATTGTGTAAAACTAGATTCCATCCCAATTAGGAGATATCATCTGATTTCCACAAACTGCTACTAAGGAACACTGCTTGAATATTGCTTCCACCAAAATACTCATGACTTCCATGAATAAATGAATTACTATCTGCGCTCTTAACAATAAACACATAACATATCAAAGAGTATATCCTCAACATCACATAGCTCCAACTACAATATCCCATGTACGCTAATCCAAACTCTGTCTGCTTCTCTGCAAGTCTCCAGAAGATCACTGTGTTGACATCAATGACAATCATAGTCATGAATGCAACAACAACTGCTATAGAATGACTACCTAGCATTCATTCCTAACAATTTGATCTTAGGTTTAGTGAAGATAATCTTAGTAGAACCATTCCTCCTAAAATAGGGAGTCATCAATTTGAAAGTACTTGATCTATGGGGAAATAAGCTTACTAGGATCATTCCAAAATCTTTAGGAAAGCTATCTCCAAATTTAGCACTTATCGACTTCTCCCACAATAGCCTGAGTGGAAACATACCTGGAGAACTTATTGAAAATCTTCAAAACCTTGATTTTTATTTGAATCTATCATCAAATTTTCCCCAAGGACCTCTTCCTCAAGAAATAGGTAAACTTGTAAAAGCTAAAGCAATAGACATTTCCTCAAATAAGCTCAACGGAATGATTCCAACATCACTTACAAAATGCTTGTCACTAGAGCATCTCAATCTCTCTTATAATGCCTTTGAAGATCTGATACTTGATACACTTGGGATGTTACAAAATTTGAAATTTTTTTATCTTTCTTTCAATTTATTCCCATGAGAGATTGTACAATGTGTGTGAAAATTGTACCTAGCTCTGGACACAACATTTTAATAAAACATTAGAGATTAGCAAATCCAAAAATTTGCAAATGAAACAAATATAGCTAATCGAGTGATTTACTACCTTGTAGTAGGTATGAGTTTGATATTCTCAGAATATACCAAGACCAATGACAATGCAATACCTAAACGAAGGATTTAAATGATGAAAGATGGGTAAAACTGAATGCAAATTAATTTATACTTTTGGACTTCCTATGCAATTATGTATGAAAAATGTATGAGAATTTGATCTAAAAATGAATTTCATGCAATATAATCTATCAATGATATGAAATTGCTATGAAAAATGAATGAAAACAATAATCTAAGAAACATCACAATCTCACCAATTGCCAGATTCTCCAAATTCGCAGGTGTTTGATAAAGGAGTTGAGCCTTGTTTATATAGAAATGCATGATTTTGAGAACTCATGGAAAGCCAAAAGTTTCTCTCTGATGAACACAGATTGATTATTGAGTTATCAGAAAAATAAAAAAGAGTTAACTCACAAAATCAAGCAAAATCAGCTTTTTGACTCAAATCAGAAGCTTTGGTTCACTTTTTAACTCAAAATCAGATGTTGAGTTCCAAAGTTAACAAATTGAATTGATTTATTCATTTGGAGTCTAAATTATTTTTTGAATGTGCATGGATAATTATGAATTACTTTAATAATTTAAGTGATTTATCCTCAAATTAACTAATTTTTGAATTAAAATAACTGATTTATGGGTTAATCAATTAAATAAATATTTAATCGATTATTTGTAGGAATTTGATTTATTATCAAATTAAATAATATTAATTAGGAATAAATATAATTAAATCTAATTAAATTAATTAAGTGGCATAATTAAGTTTAATTAATCAAATATTCAACGTATTCAATTAATTAAATTTAGGATAAATAATGTCATTTATCGCCAAATAATGTTTAATTAAAAGATAATTAGGATTTAGCTTTAGGAATATTAGGAATATTCCCCAATGTAGAATTTAGATGAAATCGATTAGGGTTTTGATAGTTCAATGTGAAGATGTGCCTTAGGTTAGGACTTTTAGGTCGATTTTGATTGATTTGTCGATGTAGGAGGTTAAATGAACTGAAGCCCATTTTTGGGGTACTACATTTTGCCCCCTCTTTGAATTACTATGTGAAGAATAGTGGTTCAAAGATAAATATATTTTTTATGATGATGTGGACTCAGTTATGTGGTGGAGAAACTGATCCTAAAAGATTAACCTATTGAAATGAAGATGTTGATTCAGGTCTTCATTTGACCAAGAATCGAGATGATGTTAACTATATCAACAATGAACTAGTGATTATGAAGAAGTGTCAAAATGACTGATTCTAAACCTTATGATTACAAAGAAGTGACTGTCCTAACTCTAGACCTGGTTGTCCAAAGGAATTGAAAAGATGCCAAATTTGAACCCTTCAGTTATGAAGAATCAAGGAAATAACACTAATGAACTGTGGTTATGAAAAGCTAATAGAGTTTACAAGATTAAGAGAACATCATATTGATATGGATTTTGATGAATTTGAAATGCCTGAAGTGACATGCCCCAAGTGACGAGATCTTTTGATGAATGAACAACTAGACGTGGTTGTTGTCTTGATTACTGAAAGAAATTTGATTGACATAATTGATAAATAATGTGTAATACCATGTCCCCTTTGGGATGAAAATTGAAATCTGGCAAGAAAGCCAACATGAAGTGGTTTAGAGGCAATGTAATTGATTGCAAGGTGGTTATACACATCTAGGGACGCATTCTACATTGTTTGGAGGTCCTGAAGACCAAGTTTGACTAGGTTTGACCATGAGTTGACCATGGTTGACCAATTTTAAATTTTGATAGTTTGATGTTAGATAATCAGTTAAGTTGAATATTGGATTTCATTGATGCAAGAAGGTTGATTATGCAAGCATTCGGTTGTCTTGGGTCTAAAAATTTTAAATCACAATTTTGACAAAGCAAACAATCTTAGATTTTGATTTTGATCCCAAAAATAGGTTCAAAATGTTGAAATTAGCCAGGGGTGCAATTTTCATGCAAAACAGAGCATTTTGAAAAATTAGGTCAAAACCTATATAAGGCCTAAAGGGGTCATTTTCAAATCATTTTCACTTTTGTCTTTTGTGAGCCTTGTGGTGCCCTCTAACCTACAAATGAAGGTTCTTGTGTCTTCTCACCATTTTGAGTGCATTCGGTGATACTAGTGACCTTGCTAATATGGCAACCCAGTAAGTGGACCTCTGTGCCTCTCCTACATTTAAATTTTTCCTATTTTTGTGAATTTTTGTAATTTTTATCACTTTTTTCAAGTTTTTAATTTTTGCTTTATGAAAACTTGTACGATAGTCCACCAGGACTTGTACAACTTTTGAAGTTGACTTTTAGAGTCATATGAGTTACATGTGTAACTTGTATGGAGGGTACCCATATGTCATACGACATTTCATTGGGTCCCTCATGTCTCATACGAGAACTTGCCAAAACTCGTATGACCATTATATGTCATATTGGACCTTGTAGAAACTCATACGAGATTTGGTGCTAATCTAAAAACTCGTATGGAAAATAATGACCATTTTTTTATGTGCTTAGGTCAAATTTTTGAATTTTTATTTCTTAGCCATTTTTCTTAGCCTTTAATGCACCTTTTGAAGTATTCAATTTTTCATGTTCTGTGCATCTAGCTTGATTTTTTACCAAGTTACTAATAGGTTGTCCCATTTTTGTGTTGTGTAGGTCATCTTTCCTGATGTACATGTTTAGATATCTCATCTGACCATGCAAAGATTATGTGTAGCACTACCTGATGCACTCAGAGTTCATATTGATGCCTATGGGTTTGATTACCTCATCCGATTACCTAATATTTGGGTTAACCATGGTTTGATCACAACATTGGTCGAGTGTTTTCACTCGTAGATGCAGATGTTCCACCTCCTAAAAGGGGAGATTATAGTGACTCATGAGCATGTGTATAGGATTTTGTGCATCCCTTTTCATGGACCCTACCTAGACTATATGAGTTTCGGTAATACAGGTTTAGTTTCTTTTGGTTCCTTGTTCGGTGTTGATGAGCAGATTGCCCAAGAGATCTCATGGGAGACCGAGGTGTAGAGATATGGATAGACACATTGTATTGAGTGCATTATTGCTAGATGATCATTGGTATCATTATGTTAGACCATCAGTAGAACAGTCTCTTGATGGGATGGGCCCCTATTATCCAGTGGTTGATGATGAATCCCTATGAGCTTGGTTGGGGTCAGTGCCTCCGGGCACATACATTTTTGGAGATGCATGAGATCATCTACCATGATGCAAAGAGTTTTGCATTAGGAGCACTTGTTTTATAGATATGGGCTTGGGAGCACATCCCAATTTGTAGGCCTATATGAGGTGATGAGCAGTAGCCATAGGAGCCATTGATATATAGGTATTCAAGATACATCACCTAGCTTAGGATAGGATGCACCGAGTATTGGAGCAGGGTTCCTGATGACATAATGGTTGAGACCTGGAGACCGTATTTCCAGATAGAGGTATGGCCCACCTCATGTGTATAGTTTGGTTTCTTCTTTCAAAGTCGCATATTGATTGGTCAGTCTTGTACTATTTTAGAGAGATTCTTGATTACTCATGTGTGGAGGCAGTATGATATCATTCAGTATGCCCCATAGGATTTCATAGGTGATGCACCGATGGTGAGCGAGATTGGATTTGGATGGTCACCTATAATATTATATGCCAAGTGTAGTCTGGAGTACATGGGCTATGGGAGCTATGAATGGGATTACAAGGCATAGGTCGTAGATACCATTGTCACTAAGGTAGTTATGGCTTATCTAGTAGAGCATCCGATTAGGAGGTTTTCAGATCCCACTAAGTGCATTCCTACTATGGAGGATGTAGATGATGTTACAGGTGCCCCTATGGGCACATGTTAGAGACAATGGGAGTTACAGATCCCACAGATGTAGCTAACACATCCTAGGTTTTGAGTAGTGATGATGCCTCCTAGTCCATCAGGATAGATGAGACCTCCCAGGCCACATAGTACCTTAGTATGAAGGCCTGTAGTTTTGCAAAGGAGATACACCGGAGGTGAGGGTGGTACCTTGGGTGGCATTGATAGTGCACATGAGCTGCTAGGAGCTTAGTAGGATGCTCCAATGGAGGATGCATAGGATGTCACTGATTTTGACCTGGGTGCAAAGATTCAGCCCCATAAGCCATGTGCAAAGGCTAGTGCAAAGCAGCCCACAGATGAGGTAGAGATAGTAGCGGTTGAGACCGATTCAGGTATGAGATTAGTGCCGGCGGATGTTGTTAGGCAAATTAGGTAACAGTTACATGATCAGAGGCTACATAGTGCCACATTAGAGGTTCAACTTAGAGATCATGAGAGGCAGCTATGGGAGCATGAGCATGACGTTACATGGCTGCAGGCTGAGGTGGTCCAACAGAAAGGTTGGGTAGTGTATTATGTCTCTGCATATTATTCTATTGTCCTACCTGGGCAGAGGATGACCTCCTACTCCTAGTATATGATAGGTTTTGAGTGAGCTAGGGTTCCTCATGCTAATCCACCACCCAATCCACCTGTCGAAAGAGGAGTTGCACCAGATGCGGAGGACTAGGCAGATAGTTGATCTTCCATATTCCTTCATTTTTTTCATTTTTATCATATTTGATGGCTCATTGTAGCTCATTTTTCTCTATAGAGTTCCATTAGTGCACCTCTTGTACTATCTTGACATTCTGATTATATATATATATATATATATATATATATATATATATATATATATATATATATATATATATATATATATATATATATATATATATATATATATATATATATATATATATATATATATATATATATATATATCATGTGATGAAAATGTATGAAATGATTTGATTAGTGTAGAATATATGGATTATGCAATGCAATGTTTTCTTTCAAATGTATGGATATACAATGTAATGATAAATGGTAAATGGATAATGTAAATGTATGATTTATTAATCCTCTATGGCTGCACAAGTATGTATGCAAATGGTTTTATGGAATGCTTATAAATGTAATATGAATGCAGCGATACACATGATATGTTTCTTGTAGGTACTTGATGAAGACAAGTGCTTAGTTATTGTCAAAACAAATTTTTAACCCAGGACGGTGACTTCTTACTGATTAGTTAAAGGGACCTTCATGTGATACTCATTCCTTATGATTTGTTCATTATGAATTAGGAGAATTTGAGTGTTAGATCCATTTGAAAGATATGACATGCAACCATGCAAAGTACAAAATGAAAAATGAAATGCGAGACCTAGGACTTAGTCATTGATCATGTGTCAGTTTTTATCATCATTGAATATTTTTAGGTAACTGGATAGCCAATACAATGTCCACTAGTTTAGATAACCATGGACATATGAATATGGACTTTTAGTCAAAATGTCAGATTAGATATAAGCACCAAGGCACAAAAGCTAGGATGACCTGAATATCACATCCATTTTGATATTTCAATTTGTATAAGCATCATAACATAAACATTGTGATGGCTTGAATACACATTGCATACAAACACACCAAACAGTTGTAAAAATCTTTCCATCTCCCATGTGAATTACCCGCAGTGACCCTTTATCATTCACATCCTTAGGTAGTAGCTTGTTTCAAAATAGGATAAAAAGATCATTCAAAAAAGACAAAAGTCAGATAAAATTTCCTTGAAGCATCTGGGTATCGACACTCGAGGTACACATGGCCATCCAATACATGATGGAGGCACTTATAGTGGACACCAATTCAATCCTGATTTTCCAAAGTTATTAGATTTTTACTTCAACCAGAAAACAAATAAATGATTATGCCCCCAGTCATCACTCTCTAAATCTGATAAAGGACATCATCGAAGAACTTGAGGGAACTGAATATGCAAAAATCTCAATGTGAATTAGTTAGCATACAAAGAATATTAAATCATGATGCAGAGATTATTTTCAGTTGTCATTTGTTGTTGTTTGTGTTTAGGTGCAAAATCCTTTCTTGGTGAGGAGATAGATAGACTGACTCAGATGTAGCTATGGAAGGACCTGATTGGATATGACTCATCTGAGGTATACTGAAGACCATAGGATATGACATTGATTTCCCCCAAGTTTGAAACATTGATAGGATATAGACACTGTTGAACTTGGTGCATAGATTGACTTTATTGAAAATAGGATATATACATGCTAAAGTAGATTGAAAGCTAGGAAATACCAAGATTATGGTGATAGATGGAGCATTTTGAACAAGTGGCTCCCATTTGCCAAGTTTTCACCATCTTGGCATAGATTCTATTTTTTCTACCAAGACACCTGTTTACCAAGTTTTCACCAAGGCACTTTTTCTTTTTCTTCTTTTTTTGTATTTTTCATCTTTTCAATTTTATTTTATTTTTTCCATTTTTTTTTTGTTGATTCACCAAGGAACCTATTGCTAGGTTTTCACTAGGATGATCACTTTTTTTCAGGACTTTTTTTTATTTTTATACTTTTCTTAGGACATTTAACCATAGACTGAATGTCTTAGGCATAGAATTTCTTCAGATGCAGAATGTTGATTGGTTCTTAGAGCTATTCTCCATCAGACATTGAGAGTTGATAGGCTCTAGAGACAAAAGTAGCAGTGATAACAAAGGGACCCAGTCGGTTGGGTTCAAACTTCCTCTTGCACTCTTGATGCAATTGATTTTTTGGATTTTCTCTCAAGACTAGATCACTGACCTAAAATTCTCTATGTCTGACTTTCTTGTTGTATCCTCTAGACATTCATTTTTGATACACTTTGAGATGATTGTATGCCACTTGTTTGCACTCATCTAGTAGTTCAAGTTCTTGTAACCTAGACACTTTGTAATCATCATCGGTTACCAGACCATGCATTTTGATTCTTATTGATGGGATTTGAACCTCAATAGGTAGTACCGCTTCAAACCCATAAACTAAAGTGAATGTTATAGCCCCAATGTGCATTTTGATACTTGTTCTATAGGCCCAAATAGCTAGATTGGTCATGCAATGCCAATCTCTTCCTATCTTGTTGACTGTATGATGTAAGATCTTCAACAAATTCTTATTTGACATTTATGCTTGTCCATTCCCTTGGGGATAGTATATGGATGACCAATGTTATGTAATCTTGAATTTAGAGCACAAGGAATCTAAGTCCTTATTCTTGAATTGGCCACCATTATCTATGACTATTAAATGTGGGATTCCATACTGATAAATGATATAGTTTAGGATGAACATTGAAATTTGTTTTCTAGATGCTTGAGTCAGAGGAACTACTTCTACCCATTTTGTAAAATATTCTATAGCTGTGATGATATGGGTATGTCCATTAGAAGAATGAGGATATATAGCAGCTATGAGATCAAACACCCATTGTTGGAAAGATCATTGTGTAGTAAAGGGAATAAGATCTCTCCCTGGAGCGTGAATTAAGTTACCATGTACTTGGCACTTTTGACAATTCTTAGCATATTTGATAGACTTTTTTTCCATTTCAGGCCAACAGTATCTAGCCTAAATAAGTTGTTGAGATAGTGTTAAACCATTAGAATGTGATGAAAAAATACCTTTGTGGACTTCCTCTAATGTGCATTGAGACTCCTCTCTTTCTAAACATCTAAGGAGCGTACCATCTAGACTCCATTTGTACAGGTCATTACCTATGATGACATACCGTGATGTGTTTCAAATAAGGTAGCATTTTTCATGGCAGTTGAAGGTGTCGGGGATGATTTGGTCTTGAAGGTAGGAATAGATGTGTTTGTATCGGGAAGAATCATGACCCATAATAGTGCAAATCATGTGGGTTCCTAGGAAATCATATGTAGGGAATGATAGTGCTTCCACTAGGAACTCGTAATGTAGCTCATGTTCGGGCTGCTGTAGTAGAGATGATACCATCACCATAGCATCAACAACCTTGTTCTCCATTCTAGCAATTTGTTCAAAAGTGACTGAGATAAAATACTTCTTTAGGTCATCGACCATGCGTTTGTATGGAATCAGCTTCTCATCTTTAGTTTGATACACATCTTTGACTTGGTGTATGACCAGTTGTGAGTCTCCATAAATGTGTAACTTTGTCACTCTCCATTCAATTGCTGTCTTCACACCATTGAGAAATGCTTCACATTTAGCTATATTATTCGTGCAAGGAAATTTTATTCTGAATGCCTTAGGTATGGAGTAACCTTGTGGTGTTATAAACAATATTCCAGCTCCAGATTCATTATGTGTGTAAGACCCATCAAAGAAAAGATGCCAGGTCCTATAAGAGATGTGCATGATAGATGAATTAGGAAATTCCATCTATAATGGTGTATCATAAAAAATTGGAGCTTTAGCTAATTGATCTGCAATTACTTGTCCTTTGATAGCTTTTCTTTCAACATATTTGATGTCAAATTCACTTAATAGCATCACCCATTTTGCTAGTCTACCTGTGAGGGAAGCTTTGCTTAATAGGTATTTCAATGGATCTATCTTAGAAATCAATTATGTTGTATGAGCCAACATATGGGTATGTGCAAGATCATGGTATGCCAAACTAGGCCCTTAAGTGGCAATGAAAATTCAGAAAATCAAGTTTAGGCAAATTGACATAAAAATTTGAACAAGTTATAAATATTATATTAAAAATATGCAAGAAGAAAATTTATAGAAAATTGAATTTAGTTTCTAAGATACTAGGCATTTTTTGAAAAATAATTATTCTTTATGTTGAAAATTTCAAATTTTAATGTAGTAGTATGAACATTTAAAAAAAAAAAAAAGAAGTAGGTGTATGTCTGACCACCTCAAACATAATCAAATGATAATTAATTTTTATAATATTCTAGATATGATTAGTAGACTCATCTCTAGATGTGACACATATTTTTTTGTAATTTTTTTCCAAGTAAATAATTAATTATGATTTTTCTTGTACAACTTTTCCAGAATACAAAAAATCTCTTGTCTAACCACGTTAACTTAGTGTAAACTTTATCAAATTGAAAACATTTTTTATTTTTCTTGTAGTAGGAAAATCATAGAATATGACAAATGTTTTGGATTTCAAAAATTTTATACAATTTGAAAGTTATAGCTATTTTTCAATAAGTTTATCAATCAGGACTCTTAGGATAACAAGTAGGTGTATGTCTAACCACATTAAACAAAATCAAATGATAATATTTCTTTATAATATCCTAGATAAAAGTAGTAGACTCATGTCTGGATGTGATGTATATTTATTTGTATTTTTTTTCCAAGTAAATGAGTAATTATGATTTTTATGCCACAAATTTTACTTAATATAAAAAATCTCATGTCTAACGGCCTTAACCTAGTCTAAATTTCATCAAATTGAAAGAATTGTTTATTATTATTGTATTAGGTGAAGCATAGAATGTGATGTATATTTTAGATTTAAAAAATGTTATACTATTTGAAAGTTATACTTGTTTTTCAAAGAGTCTATCAATCAAGACTTCTTTTTCACATCACCACTTTTTGGCAAACCATGATCCTACACATACCCATATAATGTCTCAGTTTCTGCGACACAAAGATTATAGCTAGACATGCTTTCTCTATCATTGAATAGTTGTTCTCATATGCTACCAGTGTTTGGCTGATGTAGTAAATAGCTCTCTCCATTTTTTAATCATGTTGTGAAAACAATGCCCCCAGTGATGTATCTGTGGTGGAGACATATAGTATCAATGACTTCTCTTGTATAGGAGGATTTGATAGATATTGCTAGATGCAGTTGAAATTATTCTCACATTCCTTGTTCCATGCAAAAGTCACACCTTTATGTAATGTCTTCGTGCAAGGTTGTGATATATTTTCTAGCTAAGATATGAAACATCTGATAGATTTTACTCTTCCTTCTAAAGTCCTCATTCGACTGATGTTCTTGGGAGGTTGCATCTCCATTATAGCCTTGACCTTAGCTGGGTCCACTTCAATGCCCTTCTTTGAAATAATATTTCCTAGTAGCTTTCCAGAAGTGACACCAAAAGCACATTTCTTAGGGTTCAGTCTGAGACTAAACTTCTCCATCCTATCCAGTATTTTGCTCAAATCAACTAAATGTATTGATCTTGTCATAGACCTAGCTAAGGTGTCATCTACATAGTCTTCCATAGTTATGTGCATCATATCATGAAAGATAAATGTCATAGCTCTGTGATATGTAGCTCTAGCATTCTTAAGACCGAATGGCATGACATTCCAATAGAAAGTACCCCACACACAGGTGAAAGCTATCATTTCTTAATCCTCTGGAACTATTTTTATTTGGTTGTATCCAGAGAATCCATCCATGAGGGAATACATCTCAAAGCCCACAGTCATACCCACTATCATATCAATGTTTGGTAGTGGAAAGTCATCCTTAGGGCATGCTTTGTTCACATATCTGAAGTCTGTGCACACTCTTATAGATTTTTTAGGTTTAGATATTGGAACAATGTTGGAGATCCATTTAGCATAATCAATAACTCAGATAAATGTGGCTTTTAGTAATTGTTCTAGCTCGGCTTTTACAAGAAATGCCACATGAGGATGCATTTTACATAGCTTTTGTTTCATAGGTTTAACGCCTGGAGTTATGGAAAGATGATGCATGATCAGATTTGGATCCAATCCTGACATATCAAAATACTTCCATGCGAAGTTGATTTTATTTTCAGCCAAGAATGTAGTGAATGCTTGTTTTTCTTCTTCTGATAGAGATTGTGCTACATGAGCCAACTGAGGTTCTCTTGTTGTACCCAAGTTGATAGATTGAGTTGGTTCTATCAATACTAGAGATCTACCCTATAAATGACTTGGAAGGACATCAAATATCTCATCCTTAGGCACCTTAGAGAGGTTTTCACCTTTGGATACATCTTTTATTTTTTCTATTTTTGGTTTAGAGACTACCACATAGTGGTTTTCACCCTTAGAACTCTTTTTCTTTTTCCTTTTGTTTTTCTAACTAAGATATTTGATATCTGACTCTATCATGCTAACACTATGCTCACTAATGGAAGTTGTCATGGGTTCTAGTACTACATTGAGGTAACAGGCAAGAATGTAGTCAATCTAAAAGGTATGGATATCTTAGTTTGGATTGGTGGATGTTTGGTCAATAAGATTAGGATGCTGGATAGTTAGTGTAGGGAAAGATTGGGAAATGGTGTTCCTGCATGCAGTGGTGTCATCATTGGTCCTAACCTGACTTTTGAATTTAAAGGTGATATTACAACTCAGAATATTCAGTTCATGAAAAGTCTCAACGTCATTGTTGGGTCCCATGTTAGTAATAGGTAGACCAGACTCATGAAGTTCATCATTTTTATCTAGAATTATGTCAGATGTGGATGTGCATTGGTGAGTAAAATCAATGCATTTTTCTGTGATAAGCTCATCCTCTTCTGGAACAATTCCCCATTCACAGTCATTTGATTCTTCATCTATACCTTTTGGAAAGTCAAGAACATGGGTGAAATCTGGATGAATTTTCAAAGCCACATTACCTTCAGTGTCTGAGCAGAATTCATATTCATGAGAATATGTTTCAGAAGCACTATTCTATCTCAAGTGTTGAGCTATTGTGGTAGGTTCATCACCTTCTTCTTGTTTATCTTCAGGATCAACTAGTTCTTGTGTTATGGTTGTCTTTTGTTTGATAGTAGATTCTTGTGTGTCTACTATGTTGATCCTTTCCTCTGGTTTCTTTTCATCCTCAAGAATATCTAGTATGTGTTGAGGTACCTGTTCATAGGGAAAGGCATCCATGGTGTCTGAATCGTCACTATCAGACCCTAGTTGTTCTATGTCTGGTTGAATATCTGTACAAGGATCAATCTATTCTATGACATGTGTGGAATTTCCTTTGAGATGGAAAGGTTTCTTGCAATAGCCTACACCTATAGTATCTTTTTTTGTCTTTCCATAGTGCTTGATGGGTTGTGTAATTCCTTTGCCTCTTATTCCTAGAGGTCCCTTTCCAATGTATCGCATTTTAGATATCAGTTTATGACTTGGTCCATATGATCTAGAAGGAATCTTGTTTGACTTAGAGTCACATCTTTGAACCGTTTGGGATTGAGAGTCTTCTTTGTATATATAAGCTAGAAAAACTTCTTCCTCATCAGATTCTTGTTTAGTTATTTGGTCTATGACAAAGCTTCTATTATAGATAGTTTGTGGTTCTTTGGATGCTAGTTTTTCTCTTTCTGAAGGTTGGCCATAGGACTTAGGTGAGACTGGAAGAGATGTCAAAGACATAATTGGTTCCATCGTATATTCTCCCATGCTTGTAGCCTTGATTTTGACCTCTTTTGCTATGTCTTCCATTTTAGAGGTAGATGCTATATCCTTCTATGTAGTGGGAGACTCTTTGTTGTGTGGAACAAGTTTATCATCACTTTCTTTTAAGGTGTTACAAGAGGTCGATATGTCTGCTGGGATAGTGACCTCTACTCCATCATAAGGAAATTTTATGCATCGATGGTACATTGATGGAATATCTTGCATTTCATGTATCCAAGGTCTCCCTAGAAGAATGTTATAAGCCAATGGAAGATCTAGAACCTGGCAAGTGATGTCTCTGATAATAGGTCTTGTTCTGATAGGTAGTGTAATGGATCCCTTGGAGGATCTTTCTTGTTCATCATATTCTTTTATGGTTATTCTCTTTTTAGGATCAATAGAATCTTCTGACAATCCCAATTGTGTAATCAATTTGTAGGAACATATATTCAGACTAGCACCTCCATCTATCAACATGCATTTGAATCGGCCATTTTGGATTAAGACTTCAATGTTCAAGGCATGGTTATGTGGATGTCTCAATGAATTTTAATCTTCCTCTAGAAAGGAAATATATTGGGGTGACATCAAATGCCCTACCATAGTTTGAAATCTATCAAGGTCAAGATCTTTAGGAACATTATAACTGAGCAGAGCTTTATCTAGAATAGCCTGATGAGCAGGTGAGATTTGAAGCAACTCAAACATGGATATTTTTGCATTGGTATGCCGGAGTTATTGTATGATACTATATGATGTTGCCGAAGTCTCTTTTGGGTTTGATGACTTTGGGGTAGCCCTCTATTTAGAAGAAGATGAAAGATTGAATGGCACTTTTTGGGTGTTTGATGAACTCGAGTTTTGTCCTTGAGGAGTTACCTAAGCCTGAGAACAAGTTACTGCATTAGTTGATTGATTGTCTCTATCTCTTCTAACAATTATGATGCCATTGTAGTGTTCAGAGGAGCATGGCTCAACCATATTTATGACATCATTTTTACCAGAGTGGGGGTAAGTAACTTTAGCACCCATATTAGGTCTAGAAGATGAATCTCCTTGATTATGTTTCAGAAATGGTTTCGTAAATGTTGTATGATCATTGTTGGTCTTATTGTTGTCAATTAAAATTTCTCCAACATCAATTTTGTTCTTGTATGAGATTCTTTAGGTGCATGCAATTATTGGTTTGATGACCCTTATTTCGATGGAAATTGCAAAAATCAGTCTCTTTCCACCACTTAAGTTTAACTTTGAGGTCATATGGGTTTATCTCAGGTAATGTGATGATGTGATTTTCCAATAAGGTCTTCATGGCAGATTCCAAGGACTCACCCAAAGGAGTGAACTCATGCTTGGGTTTTGTAACCCATGGTTTATAGTTATTAGACTTTTTAACAGCTTCAGATGCCTTCATTTTTGAAGCTTTTATGGCTTGGGTGCCAACAATGATATTGAATGCAGGTGCCTTTGATGGAGCATTGATGTGATCAACAACACTATCTGTAACAACATTTTTGTTCTTGTTCTAGAATTTGACTTTATCTTTAGAACTAGAACCTTGTTTGTGCATGTTTTCCTTGTGAAGCGATATGTCTCCCTTACGAACAAGAACATTCTTGATTTTTATGGAATTCTCCACTATTTTATCGAAAGAAGTATGATTCTGCATTTGGAGATGATAATTGATTTCTGGAATTAGATTATTGATAAAGATTTCAAGTTTCTCATTTTCCAGTATTTGTGGAGCATAAAATGAAAACTTCTTCCTCTAGCATTTGAGGAAGGTTAGGAAGGGTTCTCCCGAGTTTTGTTTCAGATTACAAATGTTGATCATGGTGACTGAATGCTAGATGTTGTCAAAGTATTATTGATAGATAGTTTGATCAACTTCTCAAAAGTCTTGATGGTTGGAGGCATTTTGGAGACCCGTTGATGGCTGCTCCTCCCAGAGATCATGTAAAGAGACACAGTAAGTATGTCGGTTCATGAATAATTTCATGGATTGAGTACAAAATTCCCTAACATGATCTTGAAGATCAGATTTTCCATCATATTTGTCATATTTAGGCATCTCCACTCTTTTTGGTAATGTTGGCATGTACAAGTTTTTATCAAATGGAAAGGGACATAGGGCCTCCAGACAAAATTCTTTGGGTTCTTTCTCTTTTTCCAAATTGTTAAGCTTGATTTCCATGGTGTGCATTTGTTTCATCATAGTTGTTATAGGAGTTTCTTCCTCATGTGTGATGATGTTTTCAACATTGAAGTTGGGAGGAAGTTTGATTCCTTGTCTCGCCAAACTCAAGGAAGTATGTCTCTTTGTTTTCTTGTATGAAGTGTCTCATAAACTTTCTAAAGTGCTCATCTTCATGGAATCATTTGATTTTTGATGGTGCAGGTACTAGATCCTCACCATGATTAGACTGGTGACCTTGGGAGCCTTGGTTTTCTCCTCCTTGAGACATATTTTTTACGAACGGGAACACTGAGAGGGGGGTGAATCAGTGTTCACTATATTTTAATCTTTTTACTTTACTCTTGAAACTTAACTTGATTACTTAAGTGTTGAAATAAACATCAATGTAAACAAGATAAACAATCACAACACATAACACCAATATGGTTATAGGGAAACCCAAACAGGTAAAAACCCTAGTGGTAATTGACACCCACTAAGAACTGCACTAGTGTCTTATGATTCTTGTTAGAAGATCTCCAACCTTGTTAAAAGTTGTTCTTTACAATGCATTTAGTATAGTGACCTGGTCAAAGGTCAGACCTTGTTAGGAGTCTTTTACAATAACCTTGTTAGGGGTGGGGACACACTATTCTAGAGCTCACTTCTCAAGTGGTGAAGGCTACAACCTTATGATATAAGATACACACTATATCTACTGGATGAACTATTGTTGTGACACTGGTTGTTTGATTAGTTCCTTTTGTGCACTGATGCTTTAGCCCCTTGTAAAGCTCTAACTCATTCTATCTTCACTTCACATATCTTTTCTTTTCTTATCTTAACTCTATATCCATTTCCATACGTAATGAGAAAGGCACATCTTATATTTATATGCACTAACAAAAGAAATAACTAGGTCAGCCTACAACCAATTACATACAATGCTTCCAAGTGAATTGGATCAAGCATGTTTACAAAAAAAGGTGTTTAAATGTCTTCAACCTAATTATAATAGGTGCATAGCCTTTACAAAACATTAATATAACCACTAATCAAATTACTAACAGTCAGTAGCATACTCTGTTCTGTTCTGGCATTCACTATCTGTACCACTTCAATTGTTTATATCTTTGTCATACTATCTCATCTGATCATGCACTCTTAGACTTAGCATGAATACACACTTACCATCTTAACTTCAAGGGAACATACCATAACTTGGTCATATGCACGTGTGTTGATGCTCTGATCTACTGGTGCTCTGCTAATTGTCCAGTCTATTATACTTACCCATATTCTTACCTTATGATAATGTGCACCGACTCTAAAACTCTATATGACTTTGTTGCCATAATGAAAACTCTATATCTAGTCATATACAATATTATAGTCAACTTTCCAACAATCTCCCCCTTTTTCATTAATGGCAACAAAGGAATATGGAGAAGTTACTAACTGTACCCTTATACAAAATTCTCTAACTTATATCTCCCTTATACTCTGTACTATACTTTTATTTACATCATATATACTACTCCATATTCTACATACAATAATCCCCCTTTGACATTAATGAAAAAGGTGCTCAAAAAGGTGTATCTACAAGTACTTACAATGAGATCAATGACAATGTTAGGACATCTAGATATGCTATCTGCAAATTTTGGATCTCTTGTTTCCAAAATGCTATCAATGCATTGACAGTCTGTAGATGGGCACATAAGGCATATTGCAACTTCTCCATCATTTCCAAGTCTATACTTAGACCTTGATCATATGTCACCATAGTGGCATCGGTTTCCTCGATGTTCTAATTAAGTACATCTAGAGAGGGCACAAGAGAATTTCTAAGTTGTATTTGCCTTGCCCTTATTTTGGACATCTCCTTTTCAGCCTTTTCTATTTTGTCTATCTACCCCTGGTATACATTATTGCACAAGTTCACATCGGTGGAGGGATCTTCCACTGATTTCCTTACATTGTCTATCATTACTTCTACCTCATGGATTTTCTTATAGTGATCACTAGTCAACTTATCTTGGTTCATATAGTTTGCAATGATCTTCCTTCCCTTAGCTACGAAATATTTCAAGGATGCTTGACCAATCTTCAATGAACTTAGGTCAAGTATGAAGTTTCCAACTACTTCACTTGATATTTTCTTTAGATATTTCTCTTATGCAACTTGGGATGAACATTCTTCCAAGCTAGAGAAGTTTTCTTTGAAGTTTGTGAGTATGGTACTAACATCATCAATTGAATAAACCTTAGAAACTTTCTTGTCTAAAGGTAGCAAGTTGTTTAGAATGTTGACCGATTCAACAAATAGAGGGTTCCTCATCAATTTCTTCTCTTTAGCTTTCTCCATAGCTAGGGCACTAATCTTAATCAGGTCTTCTTCTCCCCAAGAGTCCAAGCTAGTGGTGTCTAGTCTCAAACCTGACAAAAATGATACTGAGGGTAAGGGAGTGATAGGAGTGCTATCCATCACTTCTTTTTTTTATCTTCATAAGTATTTCAACAGATGGCTCATCTATACATTCACTTCTTTTAAACTCTTCTTTTCCTTTATCCTGTTCTATCTTTTCTATTTCCTTTTCTTCTTCTTCACCTATTATATCCTCTATTAATACTTGTTCTTGTAGCTTAGGTGAATTGTCACCACATAGAATTTCAACCTCATGTGTGCTAAAAAAGGCTTCCTCAAACTTGTCCAAGTCTTTATCTGTGGCTGCCATGGCTATTTCTATATTATCAATGATGATTGTGTGATCTTTTTGTCTCTCAGTCATGGGTGTAGACTTTATTGCCTCTATAGGTATTACCATTGTAGGGACTGGATCCTAAGGACCTATTACTAGTGTATTAGTGGTCTCTCACTCCTTGGATTCCTTAGAGGGCACTTGAGTTATGGACGCAATTGGTAAGTACATGTTCCTATCCAGAAATACTTTCTCAAAAGCTTTCTCTGTCTCTTTAGCTACCAAATCAAAGTTCTTATCCATTATGTACAATGTTCTCAACTTTGTTCTAAGGTGCAGCTTCACCAGATCTAACAATAATGTTTTCTCTTCTAAGGAAAATACAGGGAGGCTTTTATCTAGAATCTTTTCCCTTATTCTAAGATCTTCTTCAATAGCCTATTTCTTCAAGGATTCTAAGATATTTCAAACACTATTCAGAATGACTGTCTTAAGTTCCAAGACTATCTTCTTGAACTTAATCATATGTTTTATGATCATGCAATGAATCTCTGATTTGTCAATTTCACTGTATCTCTGATAGAATTTTCCTATCTGATGTAGTCTACCTTCATCAATAATCTTTTTTCTCAAAACTTGAAGATTAGGTCTGAAACCTACCTCGAGAGGTGCTTGAGCATTCTTTTTCTTACTTTTGGTTACTCGTGAGGATGGGTGACTTGTGCTAGTTTCCTTCTTCCCCTTTGGCATGCTTTTGTATTCTAGAGGTGATGTGGTATCTAGAACAATTGTCTCTTTGGGCATAGGAGAGATAACATTTGTTTTACCCTATTTATCCTTTGGATCATCACTCTTCTCAATCTTGATTTTTTTTTCATTTTAGGATCATCTTTCTTAGCTTCCACTGTGGATGCTCTCTCAATCTCCAATGCTATCTTTTCTTCTCTTGCTTTGTCCAAGTCTACCTATGTTACACCATGAATACTAAGTATCTCAGATGTAATCTTAGAGGCTTTCCTCTTAGCTGCTATGCTGTTCAAAACTACATCAACTTCCCTTGTCTTTTCTTCATAAGTACCCCACCTAGGTTCATTAGGGTCCTTAGGTTCTGATAGTAATACTTGGGAATATGCTTCCAAAATTGGTTCCTCTACCTCATAGCCAAGTGGATGGATCCACTTTTTTCTAGGCACTATGACTTCCATGCATGTTATGTTAGTTTTTACCATAAAGAAAATGTTGTCTTTGTATTTCTCAACAATACTCCTTGGTATCCTGTACCTCATCTGCATTTTGATCATAAATGTCTTCAGATCTAGCTCCATGTAATCCTTCAAAGTTATCTCAGTATATTCCTTAAGATATATTTGAGGCCTTGTAGGTATACTTTTATCTAGGTACAAATTTGAAACCTTTCCAAGTATATGGAAGTACATGTAAATGATTAAAGACCCAAACCTGAATATTTTGTTCTTATCATGCTTGATGGATTTAATGTTATCAATCAATTGTGCATGCAAGATCTCACACAAATTAAACTCTCCATTTTCCTTAACAATTCTGATTGCTGCAAGAATAGTGGCTGCGGACACACTATGCACCCTGTTGGTGTGCTAAAACCTATAACCTAGTATCATAGACATCAATTTGATATCTTTCTCTTCAATAGACTCAATTTTCATACCACACCTATCATTCCTGGACTTACATGCCTGTTCAACTAATTTCCTTACATCCTTTCCCACTGGAAGGACGGTCCCTATCCTAGAAAGGCTTGTCATTTCATGAATAAGATCTCCTGTGATTCTTACTAGGACTTAACCTATCCAAAATAGGTCATCATGGATTATTCTTAACAAGATCTTGATCCACTCAGATTCATAGAACTCATATTTCGTAGCATACTCAATAATGGGATGGTCTTCCAAATGTGCAAACTCATCTAGGATTGTTCTATCTGGTTTCATCATGGATTCAACATGTGACCTTATCCTGTCAAGTCCAACTGGTTCCTTCTTGCAGTATATGTAAGCACAAATGTCTTCTACATACATTATGCCCATAGGGGCTCTTGAAAATGCACCTTCTAGGTCATCTAGGGTTGACTTAAAAGGTTGCCTCTTAAAAATGTATCTCTTTCTCTCAAAAACATCAAACACAACTATTGTAGCCATGACTTACTTGGTTAATGCTTCAAATCAAATTCCAATGACTTTTGAATCATTGTGTCAGACTAGTGCTTCATAACTAATCAATACACTTCTTCAATAGTAAATTGAGCTTCAACACTTCACAATTCAACTGCTAGGGCTTCGATGGTCTCTAGTCACTCTAACTTGAATGCAATGAGTGATCTATAAGTTTTCGTAAACTATAAAGTGAAATTTCTACCATTTATGCTTTCCATGTAAACCAAAATTTTCTTGAGAATTTCCAACTTCCATCCTGCAATCGATCAGGTAGTGCACTCTTGCATATAGCATCAAATCATCTCCAAAATGTTAAATATAAAGGTGCATACTCTGAGGGTGAGTATACCAGCTGCGTAGGGGTCTAGAGCATCCATTGCAGATGCATCCCATACATACTCATCAACCTTATCCTTCTTTGACTTTGACCAAATCAAGCTCACATTTTTTGAATCTTTTAGAAACTTGACTTCTCCTTCAGTATCCATTATTGATTCTTCTGGCTTTTTAGGACTTTCCTGACTTTGCATTCTTCATCTACAAAACTTTGAGATGTGTCCAGTCTTGTTACAAGAGTGACAAATAACTGGAGGCCTTAAATTCCTCAGCACATTCATATGGGTTACCATTTTACACTATCTGGCTGAGTGACATTATAATTACATATCTGACATTTAATATTCTAAGAACTTATATTTGGTTGATTCATATTTCTCTGATTATGCTGAGTCTTTTTCTTTTGACTTGTTCTACAATTCATACCTCTATGACCAAATTTTATTCATGAATAATAGTAACCATTTAAAGGTCTTACCTCTTTACAATTCCTTGCTATATGTCCATGCTTGTTACATGCATAACAAGTTTGGTCTATTGGCTTGCGCTTAGCCTTAGATGGTTCAATATTTTCTTTAGTCAGATTTCCAGTTTACTTAGCATCTGTAGTGTCTTCTGGTGCTTTCATCCTTTCTTGCATGTCATCAATCTAATTTTGTGCTTCATTTAATCCAACACCTCTGGTATCTCCTTGAAGCTTCTGTTCATATAACCATGAATCTATCAAATTAGAAATGGTGTGTAATTTCTCAATGTTATTCTTTTCCTCTTTCAACTTAGATTCCAGATTTTCTTTGTTGTTTCATAGCTCCAAGATTTCCATGTTTTCTTGCCTCAATTCTTCATTCAATTGGAGGTTCTCTTTGATCTGTTAATCATAAAATTCTTGATTGTTAGTTATCTTTTTATCCAACTCTTCAATCTGATCTTTTAGAGATGTGTTCTCTTCATTCACGTTCTTAACCATTTTCCCTAAATCACTATTAGAACAATCTTTCAAACATTTCCTTAGCTTCTTGATGAAAACTTGTGCACCATTGATTTTCAATTCTAGTTCTTCAACTTCTTTCTCAAATTTGTCAAGGTCTTCAAGAGCTGCCATAAGACTTTTCTTCTGATGTTTTTCTTCTTCTGAACCCATTGATCTCCTCAAGTGGTTAAAATTCTCTTCAGAGGACTAGAGCTCTGATACCAATTATTAGGAATGGGAGCACTGAGGGGAGGTGAATCAGTGTTCACTATATTTTAATCTTTTTACTTTACTCTTGAAACTTAACTTGATTTCTTAAGTACTGAAATAAAAATCACTTTAAACAAGATAAACAATCACAACACATAACACCAATATGGTTACAGGGAAACCCAAATAGGTAAAAACCACAGTGGGAATTGACACCCACTAAGAACTGCACTAGTGTCTTATGATCCTTGTTAGAAGATCTGCAACCCTGTTAGGAGTTGTTCTTTACAATGCATTTAGTACAGTGACTTGGTCAAAGGGTAAACCCTATTAGGGGTGGGGACACACTTTCCTAGAGCTCACTTCTCAAGTGGTGAAGGTTGCAACCTTCTGATCTCAGATACACACTATATCTGTTGGATGAACTATTGTTGTGACACTACTTTTCTGATCAGTTCCTTTTGTGCACTGATGCTTTAGCCCCTTGTAAATATCTAACTCATTCTATCTTCACTTCACATGTCTCTGATCTACTTATCTTAACTCTATATCCATTTCCATACTTAATTACAAAGGTGCATCTTAGATTTATATGTGCTAACAAAACAAATAACTAGGCCAGCCTACAACTAATTACATACAATGCTTCTGAGTGAATTGGCTCAAGCATTTTCACAAACAAAGATTTTTACATGTCTTCAACCTAATTACAATAGGTGCATAGCCTTTACAAAACATTAATATAACCGCTAATCAAATTTCTAACAGTTGGCTACATACTCTGTTCTATTCTGGCATTTACTGTCTATACCACTTCAATTGTCTATATCTTTATCATACTCTCTCATCTGATCATGCAATCTTAGACTTGGCATGAATACACACTTACCATCTTAACTTCATGGGCACATACCATAACTCGGTCATACACACGTGCACTGATGCTCTGATCTACTAGTGCTCTGCTAACTATCCAATCTACTATACTTAGCCATATTCTAACCTTATGATAATGTGTGATGACTCCAAAACTCTATATGACTTTGTTGCCATAATGACAACACTATATCTATTTATATACAATAGTATAGTCAACTTGCCAACAATATTGATGTGCTGATAAGTGTCCAAGATTGATTGGTTACCACCTAGGATTGATTGATTAGCTCATTGATCTGATTGAGGAGGGTTAGAGTAACCTTTCTTGAGATGTAGGTTGTCAAGAGTGTCTTCTTCGTATCGATTGGTATCATATGGTTGATGAATTTTATGAGCAATCACAAAAGATGATGTTGACATTTTAGGTTCTTCTCTTGGTTTTCTATGTGAAGAAGTTCTAGTTTCCACCATTAACCTTAGGTGAATCGGAAGAGTGATATAAGACAACTAATAGATTATTTGATTTAGGAAAAATCCAATGATGCAACCTTATCAAGATTTGATTGATTGTTTGATAAGATAAATTATTGGACGTAAGTGTAGAATATTGTGCCCTAGGTGTATGGGTAGATTCCCTAAAGATGTTGGACATGAATTCACAACACTTGGCCACTTTGAGGATAGATTTCAAGATGATTTTGATAAAGTTTTGATGCAAGATAAGACTGGATTCAAATCAATAAATTAGAGGGCATGCTCAAGCCCAAAAGACCACTTTAGGGAAATAAATTTTGTTTTCTAGCTCTCTTCTCTGCTCCTGACACAATAAATAATTCTGATAGAATCTAGTTGATAACAGAAAATGATAGGATTTCTGACAAAATTTAGGGTTCTCTTATAATTTTTAGGCAACTCTCGTATGACTTTATCTAGGCTCGTACGAGTTAGAATCAGGGTTGATACGATAATTAGCAAAACTTTTACGAAAAATAACTCAAGTAATTGATTTTTCTTTGAATTCATGACAACACTCATATGACACATGATAGGTTCCTGTACGTGTTTCTGGGTGTTCTGATGTGACAATGTAAAAAATCATATGACTTTGGATTTTCCAAGATGATAGTTGACACCAGAAAAGGATTCTTCTTCAGATTTGGTCAATTTTTTAGCTATTTGGTGTTTTAAGTATCAAGTAGTTTGTAAATTTTTCTATTCAGGTTTTCATAGATATGTGTATTGGATTGTCTGAGGTTGTTTAAAATAGAGATAGGCTCACAATCATAGAAAATGGTAGGAAATAACTCAATGAATCAATCACACCTATCTTACCCTAGCTAGGAGAAGAGATATATTACTTGCTCATTGAATTATGAACACACTCATGGACTCCGTAGAATATGGTGAGACAACAACATGCAATGGATGTTGAAGCCCATATTAGTTGAGTACAAGTGTCGAAGAGGGCTTGATATGATGAGTTTATTGGGGTGATTAATTTTCACCTCACACAAGCATACAAATCCTTTGGAGGTAGATCAGTAGCAAACTATCTTAGGATTTTAATCAAGGCATCCGTTCACAACTGTCTCCCATAGTCCTGCAAGTAGGATTGAGGTTGTTAACCCTATGAGCACTCTAACAAGTGTAGTCTCACAAGAAAGATTTAAGCGGCTCCTTTCTACACTGTATCAAAGCATTTTCATGGCACAAGTCCAAGGAACAAACACATCTATGTCTTTCGAGGCTTTAACCTTAAGGAAGTGTCAAATTTTATAGTGGGGTGGAAGAGTCATCTTAAGACTTGTCCCCACTTGGGTCATTCCCAGGATCTTTTTAGCTCTTTTTCCCTATCCAAGACACACAAAATAGTATTAATCCAAAGATAGTACACAAACTGATACAAAGGAAGACACCTTCTGGGTTTCTCATTCTCCTAAGAAGGAGAAGAGCATAGTCCCCTCAGTATTTTCCCTAATAGAAATAAACACACATACCTATTTAGCTAAGTGCCTATGAAAATGAATTGAAATTCTAAGAAAATAGATTATTTACTCGATGTAGATTAGGCAACCTACAAAACCACCTATCATAAATCTTTGAAAGAGATTTATTTGGTTAGTGAATTCTTTGAATATGAGGTTATGTCCAAAAGATAGGCTTAGAAGTCAAGATAAGAAAGGCCAAAGAATGGGGTTGTTATGCTCAGTCTTCATCTTTCATCCTGTAAAGATATCATTAGGCTACCAAAATGATCAGAAAATAGCATGTATCAATTGATAGGGTTAGCTATCAGTAGAAATATGAAATCAAAATCTCAAAAAATCACCAAAAACTATGTTATGACTATGAAAATTGGCATCAAAACTCGTATGATTTTATAACCTTTCTCATACAACAATCTGCAAACAATAATACCATGGGTTATCACTTATACTAAAATTCAACTCCCATACCACAATGTATAATAACACATACAACACTTTAGATTGTCATCTGTCATACGACAACTAGGATATCCTGAAAAGACAATCTACAAACTGTTGTACGAGATTGTACGAAAGAAAAATAAAATCACAGTTTTAATTCAAAATGTCAGAAAATGATGAAATCAAGATGGAAACCCATTGCAGGGCCCCACGGTGGGCGCCATAAATGTGTGTGTGAAAATTGTGACTAGCTGTGGACACAACACTTCAGTAAAACATTAGAGATTAGCAAATCCAGAAATCTCCAAATGAATCAAATATAGCTAACCAAGTGATTTACTGCCTTCTAATAGGTATGAGTTTGATATTCTTAGAATTTACCAAGACCAGTGGTAATACAATACCTAAACAAAGTATTTAAATGATGAAAGATGGGTAAAAATGAATGCAAATTAATCTATATTTTTGGATTTTCTATGCAATTATGTATGAAAAATGTATGAGAATTTGATCTAAAAATGAATTTAATGCAATCTAATCTATCAATGATATGAAATTGCTATGAAAAATGAATGAAAACAAGAATCTAAGAAATATCACAATCTCACCAATTCCTAGATCGCACAAGCCAAATTTTTTGAATTTGCAAGTGTCTGATAAAGGACTTGAGCCTTGTTTATATAGAAATCTAGGATTTCGAGAACTCATGGAAAGTCAAAAGTTTCTCCCTGATCAACTCGGATTGATTGTTGAGTTATCAGAAAAATCTAAAAGACTTAACTCACAAATTCATGCAAAATCATCTTTTTGACTCAAATCAGAAACTTTAGTTTAGTTTTTAACTCAAAATCAGATGTTGAGTTCCAAAGTTAACAAATTGAATTGATTTATTGATTTGTAGTCTAACTTCTTTTTTGAATGCGCATGGATAATTATGAATTACTTTAATAATTTAAGTGATTCATCCTCAACTTAACTAATTTTTGAATTAAAATAACTGATTTATGGGTTAATCAATTATTAAATCAAACTTTATTCAAAATTATATCATTAAATTTGACAATTTTGATTTTATCAATTAGATAAATATTTAATCAATTATTTGTAGGAATTTGATTTATTGTCAAATAAAATAATATTAATTAGGAATAAATATAATTAAATCTAATTAAATTAATTAAGTGGCAGAATTAAGTTTAATTAATCAAATATTCAACATATTCAATTAATTAACTTTAGGATAAATAATGTCATTTATCACCATATTCAAAACTATATCATTAAATTTGACAATTTTGATTTAATCAATTAAATAAATATTTAATCAATTATTTGTAGGAATTTGATTTATTGTCAAATAAAATAATATTAATTAGGAATAAATCTAATTAAATTAATTAAGTGGCAAAATTAAGTTTAATTAATCAAATATTCAACATATTCAATTAATTAACTTTAGGATAAATAATGTCATTTATCGCTAAATAATTTTTAATTTAAAGATAATTAGAATAAATTAGGAATATTAAGAATATTCCCTGATGCAGAATTTAGATGAAATCGATTAGGGTTTTGATAGTTTGATGTGCAGATGTACCTTAGGTTAGGACTTTTAGTTCGATTTCGATCGATTTGTCGATGTAGGAGGTTAAATGAACTAAAGCCCATTTTTTGGGTATTACATATAGTACCTATCAAAATCTCTCATAAACACCCGAGTGGATAAGTTTGTTCTAATTAATGTATAAATGCCTAAGCAAGTTGTTAGCAATGATGGTTTATGTTCTCTTAGTCTATTAGAGGTGGGAAGAGTATGCAGTCTTATAAAGTAGAATATAATAAATAATTTCATTTGTGTGTATTTCTTGTCTTTGTACTACTGTCAGGCCTCTAAATTTTAACATAATATCAAATCTAGATGAAATACGAAATCTTCAAGACAAAAATCATCAAATATGTAAGAACATCTTGAAAATTGACTCTTATGAAATAGAATCAAGTGTAGAGTGACTAACCTAAGAACTCTTACTGATTAAAGAGCTCAAATAAGTAAGTTTATACGCTACTCTCATACCATGTTTTAACAAATATTTAATTTATCAATGTCTTATTGAAATATTTTATTTATATTTATTCATGAAATGTTTTTATAAATTGTTATCCGGTGTATAAAATGTTAGATCATTTGCAAAAGTGAAAGTTAGGTCATTTTTGTTTATTAGCTTATCTGCACTCAAGTAATATAACTTCATCTTTTACTTTGTCTTG
>BSBK01012132.1:7500-22500 GCA_027943335.1 Chamaecyparis obtusa | reverse complement strand
TGAATTAGGATGATTTTTATACCTATTTTGGTAATCAAGAATCCTTTCAAGTTCTTAATGTTGGGTTTGACAGTGGTAATCAATCCCAAAGTGCATCTAGGACTGATTTTGTACAAGGTATAATAGTTTTGAGATCTCTAAATCAATGAAGGGTGTTGTGACTTTAATGATGTTGTGTTGTTTCTGCAGGAAGACTTTGAAATTACTTTATCCTTGTGAACAATAGAAGTTCCTATTTTACATTTATAGTGACTTGTGAAAGGAAGTGTGGAATTTAAAATAGGCGAGTGTTTTTACAAAATAAATTGTTCTATTAAGATTGTGATGCCCAAAAATTGAGTCAAAACACAACCAACAAATTTTTTTAAAAGGGGATAAGTTTCTACACACAAGATGCGGGTTAAGCAAGTCAAAGACGAGGTTTCAAAGAATCAGGTGATTATCCTCAACAATGTTAGATGAAAATTTAAAAGGGTAATCATGTCGATCAAAATTATCATTCGTCGACTAGAGATCTCATAGGTCGATTAAGAGGAAATGATTGTCTAAAGTTTACGTTATCCCAAGTAGGTCATCAATTTTCAAATATGTTTAAATTAAGCCCAATTCGATTATGGAGCTTAAACTGTACGTCTTTGAAAATATTGGATATACAAGAGTTACTTTATAAAACAATTCAATAAATTAGAAAATATAATTCATTGATATTTAATCAATAATTATATTTAAATATTATACAAAAATATTATTAATTAATAATTATAATATATTAATTAATTAATATAGTTATTAATTAATTAATAAATTATAATATATCAACTAATGAGCTCTACATGCTAAATTATGATCAATATTGAACAACAATTTAAAATAACAAATTAATATAACAAAACCATGCAAACATACATTTATTTTGTTATTATAAGAATTACATTGCATAACACAAAATTTACAAAACAAACATAATATCATATGTTATCTAACAACCTTTATTAAACCCTAAACTAGCTTAGCAAACTAACTATCTAAACATCTAACTTAACTACTAACTAAACTAACTTTACTAAACTAGCCTACCAACTAGCCTTTAAGCTTCCTCTACCCACGTGCCCCAAGGACAGGTCACTTCTGTCCTATCATGCTGCCATCTCATGACCTTGGAGTACGCAGGGGAGGAATGATGACAAGCAATGAATGTCTTTTGAACAAATCCCCAAAGGGTACGCAAGTCTAGGGGAAGTTATGAGGTTCGGCAAACCCAACAAAGACATGCCTTACAATCTCCTTGGCCTACGTACCCTCCATGTACTAAGCCTTAATATTAAGTCTTACCTTTATACAAAGAAACCTGCGTGAGTTTGGGTAGGAAGAGAAGAGGGAGAATTTAAGGAGCAAGGAACATGTCAGCTCAGTACTTCTCCATTGCCCAATAGCAAAGTTAGCATTAAACACATAGTCAATACATCCCATCACCTGCACTAAGCAAGGAAAAAGGGATATCAAAAAGGTAAGAGGTAATAAGTTTTAAAGATATTTTATTAGATATTTCATTAGATATTTTACTAGTTATTTAATTTGTTATAATATTAGCTATACAATGAGGTGTCATGTTTTATAATAAAATATGACTGTGGATGGATTTTTGTATGGGAATTCTTTCCCATACAAAATCCAGAGAGCATTTTGCTCTCTTTAAGTTTGCTGTAGAGTGCTTTTTTTTTACTAGCACTAAAATTTTAATTTTAATTACAAATTTTGAGCAGAGTAAGAGTTTATAAATTAGGTGATTTTGTAAATGGAATAAGGAGATAATGATATTTAAATTTGATATTGTTTCAAACAAGGATTAACATAGTTTAATTGTTAATCAAATAAGGCCTCTTCTGAATAACTAAAATGCTCATAGTTTCATAGTTGTTTCATGACATTATCATAGAACTAAGGAGTGATTCAAAACATATATTCAGAGTTTATTTGCATTGTTCTTAGTCAATGTGAAACATCTAATGGAAACTACAATCTTCTTATTTCATTCAAATAAGTGATCTTATTGATAACTATTCAACATATAATTCTATCAACTTGAAGAACTCATTGCAATGATAAAGAGAGTAATTTCAATGGTAGGGAGAGATTAAGGTATTTTAAGAGACAAGCAAGTATTCATCTTATCCATAACATGAATTACATAAACTTTTCATTATCTATATTTCCATTGAAATTTACTTCATCCTAGATTTCAAAACAACATTGCAATATTCAAAATGATGCTTGCTTTCCTTTACATGAGTATCATACATCTACTAAATACATCAATCTTTACAATGAGAGATCATTATAGCAACATACTTATCTATCTCATTTTCCTTTCTAATTTACAATTTACAAGTACTCCCAAGGGAGATTGAAAACACCATTCAAAATTTACAAGAATGCTTCAAAACATGGAGTGAATTCCTCATTCAAAACATCAAGGCAAAAATCTTTAACTTCTTTACCATCATGCATCCATACTTCAATATCTGCAAATGAAAAACAAGACAAGGAAAAGACCATGGGAGCTCACCTCCCATCCAAGGTCTCTCATGAGACCACCCCCGAGCTTGGGGAGAACACATTGAACAGGATACAATCACACACACACAATCACAGTAAGGTTAACAAACATTGACAAAATCCCAAATTCCCTCAAGAAGATAACTAAGGAATTCCATAAATTTCCTTTGTAGGGTGTGGGTAGACAAACCATGGAGATAACCTTTGCATAACAAAACAAGGCCACACATGGACCCATATTTCTCAATTACATACAAGGCACACATGGCCAATTTTCCCTCCTTATGCCCCCCATTGCCACAAGGGCTAAATGCAAGGTTTCTTGGGGAAAATCACTCACCCAAGTTCATCTTTCCCCACACATGGAGGAGACTCTACACATGGAGTTGCCTCCATTCCCACACCCCCTCTTGATTCCTCTTCCCTCCCAAGGGTGAGTGAATCCAAGAGTAAACAACCCAAAATCCAATTACAAGAATAACACATTTGCATGCTTGCTCTCACCATGACCAACCATGGGGAGCTAAAACACAACACAAAGCAATACAAGCTTCCACCATGACCAACCATGGGAAGCCAAGAACATGATCACTATTAACAAACATCTCATACAAACAAAGAGAGCACATGATTTCCTACCTCAAGTCCAAAGCTATGGAAGAATTTTGTTGAGCCCTAATCCAAGCTTCAAGCTTTCTCCTCTAACTTTCTGGAAACTCTCTAAAAATAGAGAATGGGTGAGTGAATCATCCTTAGCCAAAAATTCCTCTAAATAGGGCTTCTACACCTAACCTCATAAATAAGGTTCAATCAAGCAAGTTGCAATTTTCGCTCAAGAAAGAATATGAAATTTTAAAAGGGTCATAAAGTCAATTTTTGGCTTCTAAAAAGGTGAAAATACCCCTAACCCATGGGTACATTGAATGGGTTAACAAATTTAGCATAAAACTATCTCCTAAGGCCATTATTAACCCTCTAAACTCATGTCGAGGAATAAGATCGGAAATGGGGAATGGGAACTGCATTATGGTTCCTATGGCAAAAAGGTGTGCTAAGATTTCCCTAACACTCCTAGCAAGTGCTCTCACACAACACACGACGTACCTTGATAACATTAACAATAGTGTCAAGCGACACTTTACAAAATAACATTTCACACACGGTACGTCCAATATCACAACACATAACATTAAAACACACAAACATTCAAATTACTGTTACGAAATAAATTACTTAACAACGAGGCCTCAGGTCTCTTAATAGACGGGGCCTTGGTTTAACTGGTTACCCTACGTTCAATGTGATTTCCCCGAATGTGTTTCCATGGTCTTTCCACCTGCAATACCTAAATGCAGCATCAGTAATTCAAGGAAGAAAACCATTAAAATAAACATATATGATATAGCGAAATTTAATCATTAAATTGCATAATTCAACTCATACTTCAATTGCATGTAATATTCAAGATTTGATTGCATATTTCAAATGAAATTCCATAACGTAATTTAAATATCATCAAGATCATCAGGTTCACAAAACATCATATAAAAACATAAACCAAATCTACACATCATGGATCCCATATGCAGAATCATCAAAAGAACAGTCCAACGAGTCAAACATAATATAACAGTAGTCGACAGAGTCCAAGAATCTCTGAAAGAAACATAATCAAAATGATAGGCTGATATGCATAACACAGGATCACTATGTGGGCCGAAGGTGGGCCTCACATCCACCCCCTCTAGGTATGAACATCCTCCTGGAGTTCATCAAAGAGGTGCGGATACTGGGCCCTCATCTGAGCTGCATCCTCCCATGAGGCTGTGACCTCATCATAGCAATCCCACTGGACCCTAACCTGGTCCAGCGTTCTGCCTCGAAGTACCAACGTTCGTCGAGCCAAAATGCGAATGGGCTCCAGAGCCAGCTGGCCATCTGACTCCACCTGCAAGGCATCCCAATCAATAATATGAGACTCGTCATAGATATACTTCCGCAATACCGATACATGGAACACATCATGGATGCGTGACAGGCTAGGTGGCAAGGCTAGACGATAAGCAACGGGCCCTATCCTCTCTAGGATCTCAAACGGAACAACAAAACGAGGTGCAAGCTTAGAGCCCTTTCCAAAATGGATTGGACTCTTGTGCAGTCGCACTCTCAAGAATACTCTATCTCCCACAAGGTAGGCTTGGTCAATCCTCTTCGCATCTGCATACTTCTTCTGTCTATCCTGAGCCTCTAAGAGACGCTGCCTAATCAGGGTGACCTGCTGCTCCATATCTTGAACTAACTCAGGACCAATGGAAACTCTGTCCTCGATCCTATCCCAACTTAGTGGGGTCCTGCAAAGTCTACCATATAATGCCTGGAAAGGAGGCATTCCCAATGATGAATGATGCCCATTGTTATAGGCAAACTCCACAAGATGAAGGTACTCCTCCCACCTGGTCTGATGATCCATAACATACATGCGAAGCATGTCTTCCAAAACCTGATTGACCCTCTCGGTCTGCCCATCTGTCTCAGGGTGATAGGCGGTACTGAAATTGAGCCTAGTGCCCAATGCTGCCTGAAGCTCTCTCCAAAAGGATGAAGTGAAAAGAGAATCTCTATCCGAGATGATCTTATGAGGTATGCCATGAAGTCTGACAATATCTCGTAAGAACACCTGGGCTACTGCGGGTGCTGTGAAGGTAGTACGAACTGGAGAAAAGTGGGCTACCTTAGTCAACCGGTCCACCGTCACCATAATAGCATCATGGCGTCGAGAAGACATCGGAAGACCAACTATAAAATCCATGGATATAACCTCCCACTTCCACACTGGAATATCATGTGGCTGTAGGAGTCCTCTAGGATGGCGGTGCTCTGCCTTAACCCGCTGACACTCAAGACATCTGGCCACTATCTCAGCAATCTGCAAACTCATGCCTGGCCAATGATATAGTTGTCTCAGATCTGCATGTAGCTTCTTAACCCCGGGATGTGCTGCATATGGTGCTCTGTGAGCCTCAAGTATAATGAATGCACGTAAATTTCTGGTAGAAGGTACATAGATACGCTCTCGATGGCGTAGAAGCCCATCGGACTCTAAAGTATAACCAAAAAACTTCCCCTCCAAGGGTCTCTGGGATCGAATCATCTCACAAACCTCGGTATACCTCTCATCTTCTTGAAGATGACAGAGGATCCGACCCCTCAAATCTGTGCCTGCAGTCATAGAATAGATATCGTGCCGTCTCCTGCTCAAGGCATCTGCAACAATGTTCTCCTTCCCCTTGATGTAGTGAACATCAAAGTCATACTCACATAAGAACTCCATCCATCGCCTCTGCCGAGCATTAAGGTTCGGCTGGGTGAATATATACTGAAGACTCTGATGGTCTGAATGAAGCTCAAAACGGTGACCTAAGAGGAAGTGATGCCAATGTACTAAGGCATGCACCACTGCTGCAAGCTCTAAATCATGCGTGGGGTAATTGAGCTCATGAGTCTTAAGCTTCCTAGACTCGTAAGCAATGGCTCGCCCTCCCTGCATAAGGACTGCCCCTAATCCATCTAATGAAGCATCTATGCACACCACAAATTCTGCTGAAGGATCTGGCACTGCAAGAATTGGTGCACTGGTGAGTGCTCGCTTGAGCTCCTGAAAAGCCCTCTCACACTTCTCTGTCCACTCAAACTTCTTCCCCTTTCACTGAAGGGAAGTGATAGGATGTGCCTCTCTAGAAAATCCTTCAATGAAATGTCTATAATAACCGGCAAGTCCCATGAAACTTCTGACCTCAGTCACTGTGGTAGGTGCTGGCCAATTCATAATGGCCTCAATCTTTGATGGGTCTACTAAGATCCCATCACCATATATGACATGCCCCAAATACTTAACCTCTCTTTTGAAGAAGGAACACTTCAACAAGCTGCCAAACAACTGATTATCTCTCAAACACTGCAAAACCTATCTCAGGTGCTCTTCGTGCTCCTTCTCATCCTTAGAATAAATCAGGATGTCATCAAGGAAGATTATAACAAACTTATCTAAGAAGGTGCGGAATACACCATTCATAAGGCTCATGAATACAGCTGGGGCATTTGTAAGACCGAAAGGTACCACTGTAAACTCATAGTGGCCGTACCTAGTGCGAAATGTGGTCTTATGAATGTCACTGTCTACTATCCGCAACTGATGGTACCCTGACTTAAGATCTATCTTGGAGAATACTCGGGCACCCTGCAACTGATCAAATAAGTCATCAATCCTAAGAAGTGGATACCGATTCTTAATGGTAACCTTATTCAACTGTCGGTAATCCATGCACAACCTAAGTGACCCATCCTAAAGGGCGCTCTAGATACTGGCTCAGCTCGTGGTACAAGGTCTATGTGAAAGTCTACTGCTCTGCGAGGAGGCATACTAGGTAACTTTGATGGAAAAACATCTGCAAATTCCTGGAGAATGGGACGGTCATCAAGAGAAGTCTCACTCTCATCCTCATCCCCTCTATCATTGATAGAGATAGCAAAAAAAAACTGACAACCTTTCCGCATACACCGCTTAAGTTGCATAGCGGATATCATGCGAAGAGATACTGGTCTCTGAACCCCAGAAATAACTGTAGCAAAGCCATCATCATCCAAACATTCTATCTTCTTCTGGCGACAATCTAGCTTGGCTCTGTGGGCATATGGCCAATCCATACCAAGTACTACATCATATGATCCCAACGGGGTAATCCTAAGGTCTGTTGAAGTGGTCAACTCCCCTAATAGGGTAGTTTAGAACATTCAATAATCATTGATCTCTTAAGGTCAATCATGACATCATCGATCTTTCCTATTAGGGTACATGATTACCCAAAGGATGAACTTCATAATACTAACACCCATGCAAAGCCACTTACAAAGCTATATGTCTTAAAATAAAAATAAAAATATACATCACCATGGTTTGCCAAAACACCAACTTTCACCTACTCCCACTACAAGGAAACCAATCATTTCTATTATTCCTCATAGAAGAGCATGGATTTGATCTATCGATCCTATAGTACCTTCCGACATGGGATAATATCTCTTTGTAGGTGTTACCTCATATACACATGATTGGTGGGACTCTTTAAAACCCAAATGAGTACAAATGACATAGGACTGGCAGCAAAAGGGAATGCTCATAATAGTCACCCAAAAATAGATACAAATAATTCTCAAAAAGAAATCTATTTGCTTCAACTTCGAATACAAAAAATAAAAGTGAGCTCATTTCAAGTAAAAAAATCAATGGTGGCAACTGCCAAGATAAGAACTATACAGTTGGTGACAAAACTCAATCAAAGAAAGAGAAACAAATAAAAGTACCAGTCCAATACGTGGGAAGTTCCACCAAGAAGACAAACAACTCAAGAAGTCCATAAGAAAATTGAATCAACTGACACCAAATCCAAAAGGAGTACCCACCATAGAATACTGAGGAATTTCAACCTATAACTTACATATCCATAGGTGCTACAATCTATGCCTCGACTAGAGCACCATACTTTCATTGTCTGAAGCAATAAATAAACGAGTCTCCTTCACCTTACCCCGGTACTACAATGCTTTTCATAACATAGGTTACCATCGTCCATCTCCTATGATTAATTAGCCTTCCCAAGCTGCATCATAAGTTCCCAATACTTCGAGAAGGTCCTAGTCTATACAAGGAGAAATTGTCAATGATCCTGGAGTGTTTCCATCATATATATAGTAAAAATATTTACATCATGGCATGGGCCCCACTATAACTTAATAATGTAAATCTTGCAAGGGTATAGAACACTTTTCCACCCCATACTGAAATGGTTAGGCCATTCTACCTAGTTTCTACATCGCTCCAATGTTATAAGGGTTTGGTTTCTTCGAGGTATTCTCATAGCCATCCTAGGGCACCCACACACGATGATGTTGTTATGACCATTCCATAATGTACTCACGCATGCTCCTCATATACATAACTCAAAAGGGTTACTTATGCATAAACGGATACTTTCCTTGAAAAGCGTAATGGCACAAAGGTTCCTAGAGTTGAACCCAGTGCTCTGATACCAAAATGTGATGCCCAAAAATTGAGTCAAAACACAACCAACAAATTTTTTTAAAAGGGGATAAGTTTCTACACACAAGATGCGGGTTAAGCAAGTCAAAGACGAGGTTTCAAAGAATCAGGTGATTATCCTCAACAATGTTAGATGAAAATTTAAAAGGGTAATCATGTCGATCAAAATTATCATTCGTCGACTAGAGATCTCATAGGTCGATTAAGAGGAAATGATTGTCTAAAGTTTACGTTATCCCAAGTAGGTCATCAATTTTCAAATATGTTTAAATTAAGCCCAATTCGATTATGGAGCTTAAACTGTACGTCTTTGAAAATATTGGATATACAAGAGTTACTTTATAAAACAATTCAATAAATTAGAAAATATAATTCATTGATATTTAATCAATAATTATATTTAAATATTATACAAAAATATTATTAATTAATAATTATAATATATTAATTAATTAATATAGTTATTAATTAATTAGTAAATTATAATATATCAACTAATGAGCTCTACATGCTAAATTATGATCAATATTGAACAACAATTTAAAATAACAAATTAATATAACAAAACCATGCAAACATACATTTATTTTGTTATTATAAGAATTACATTGCATAACACAAAATTTACAAAACAAACATAATATCATATGTTATCTAACAACCTTTATTAAACCCTAAACTAGCTTAGCAAACTAACTATCTAAACATCTAACTTAACTACTAACTAAACTAACTTTACTAAACTAGCCTACCAACTAGCCTTTAAGCTTCCTCTACCCACGTGCCCCAAGGACAGGTCACTTCTGTCCTATCATGCTGCCATCTCATGACCTTGGAGTACGCAGGGGAGGAATGATGACAAGCAATGAATGTCTTTTGAACAAATCCCCAAAGGGTACGCAAGTCTAGGGGAAGTTATGAGGTTCTGCAAACCCAACAAAGACATGCCTTACAATCTCCTTGGCCTACGTACCCTCCATGTACTAAGCCTTAATATTAAGTCTTACCTTTATACAAAGAAACCTGCGTGAGTTTGGGTAGGAAGAGAAGAGGGAGAATTTAAGGAGCAAGGAACATGTCAGCTCAGTACTTCTCCATTGCCCAATAGCAAAGTTAGCATTAAACACATAGTCAATACATCCCATCACCTGCACTAAGCAAGGAAAAAGGGATATCAAAAAGGTAAGAGGTAATAAGTTTTAAAGATATTTTATTAGATATTTCATTAGATATTTTACTAGTTATTTAATTTGTTATAATATTAGCTATACAATGAGGTGTCATGTTTTATAATAAAATATGACTGTGGATGGATTTTTGTATGGGAATTCTTTCCCATACAAAATCCAGAGAGCATTTTGCTCTCTTTAAGTTTGCTGTAGAGTGCTTTTTTTTTACTAGCACTAAAATTTTAATTTTAATTACAAATTTTGAGCAGAGTAAGAGTTTATAAATTAGGTGATTTTGTAAATGGAATAAGGAGATAATGATATTTAAATTTGATATTGTTTCAAACAAGGATTAACATAGTTTAATTGTTAATCAAATAAGGCCTCTTCTGAATAACTAAAATGCTCATAGTTTCATAGTTGTTTCATGACATTATCATAGAACTAAGGAGTGATTCAAAACATATATTCAGAGTTTATTTGCATTGTTCTTAGTCAATGTGAAACATCTAATGGAAACTACAATCTTCTTATTTCATTCAAATAAGTGATCTTATTGATAACTATTCAACATATAATTCTATCAACTTGAAGAACTCATTGCAATGATAAAGAGAGTAATTTCAATGGTAGGGAGAGATTAAGGTATTTTAAGAGACAAGCAAGTATTCATCTTATCCATAACATGAATTACATAAACTTTTCATTATCTATATTTCCATTGAAATTTACTTCATCCTAGATTTCAAAACAACATTGCAATATTCAAAATGATGCTTGCTTTCCTTTACATGAGTATCATACATCTACTAAATACATCAATCTTTACAATGAGAGATCATTATAGCAACATACTTATCTATCTCATTTTCCTTTCTAATTTACAATTTACAAGTACTCCCAAGGGAGATTGAAAACACCATTCAAAATTTACAAGAATGCTTCAAAACATGGAGTGAATTCCTCATTCAAAACATCAAGGCAAAAATCTTTAACTTCTTTACCATCATGCATCCATACTTCAATATCTGCAAATGAAAAACAAGACAAGGAAAAGACCATGGGAGCTCACCTCCCATCCAAGGTCTCTCATGAGACCACCCCCGAGCTTGGGGAGAACACATTGAACAGGATACAATCACACACACACAATCACAGTAAGGTTAACAAACATTGACAAAATCCCAAATTCCCTCAAGAAGATAACTAAGGAATTCCATAAATTTCCTTTGTAGGGTGTGGGTAGACAAACCATGGAGATAACCTTTGCATAACAAAACAAGGCCACACATGGACCCATATTTCTCAATTACATACAAGGCACACATGGCCAATTTTCCCTCCTTATGCCCCCCATTGCCACAAGGGCTAAATGCAAGGTTTCTTGGGGAAAATCACTCACCCAAGTTCATCTTTCCCCACACATGGAGGAGACTCTACACATGGAGTTGCCTCCATTCCCACACCCCCTCTTGATTCCTCTTCCCTCCCAAGGGTGAGTGAATCCAAGAGTAAACAACCCAAAATCCAATTACAAGAATAACACATTTGCATGCTTGCTCTCACCATGACCAACCATGGGGAGCTAAAACACAACACAAAGCAATACAAGCTTCCACCATGACCAACCATGGGAAGCCAAGAACATGATCACTATTAACAAACATCTCATACAAACAAAGAGAGCACATGATTTCCTACCTCAAGTCCAAAGCTATGGAAGAATTTTGTTGAGCCCTAATCCAAGCTTCAAGCTTTCTCCTCTAACTTTCTGGAAACTCTCTAAAAATAGAGAATGGGTGAGTGAATCATCCTTAGCCAAAAATTCCTCTAAATAGGGCTTCTACACCTAACCTCATAAATAAGGTTCAATCAAGCAAGTTGCAATTTTCGCTCAAGAAAGAATATGAAATTTTAAAAGGGTCATAAAGTCAATTTTTGGCTTCTAAAAAGGTGAAAATACCCCTAACCCATGGGTACATTGAATGGGTTAACAAATTTAGCATAAAACTATCTCCTAAGGCCATTATTAACCCTCTAAACTCATGTCGAGGAATAAGATCGGAAATGAGGAATGGGAACTGCATTATGGTTCCTATGGCAAAAAGGTGTGCTAAGATTTCCCTAACACTCCTAGCAAGTGCTCTCACACAACACACGACGTACCTTGATAACATTAACAATAGTGTCAAGCGACACTTTACAAAATAACATTTCACACACGGTACGTCCAATATCACAACACATAACATTAAAACACACAAACATTCAAATTACTGTTACGAAATAAATTACTTAACAACGAGGCCTCAGGTCTCTTAATAGACGGGGCCTTGGTTTAACTGGTTACCCTACGTTCAATGTGATTTCCCCGAATGTGTTTCCATGGTCTTTCCACCTGCAATACCTAAATGCAGCATCAGTAATTCAAGGAAGAAAACCATTAAAATAAACATATATGATATAGCGAAATTTAATCATTAAATTGCATAATTCAACTCATACTTCAATTGCATGTAATATTCAAGATTTGATTGCATATTTCAAATGAAATTCCATAACGTAATTTAAATATCATCAAGATCATCAGGTTCACAAAACATCATATAAAAACATAAACCAAATCTACACATCATGGATCCCATATGCAGAATCATCAAAAGAACAGTCCAACGAGTCAAACATAATATAACAGTAGTCGACAGAGTCCAAGAATCTCTGAAAGAAACATAATCAAAATGATAGGCTGATATGCATAACACAGGATCACTATGTGGGCCGAAGGTGGGCCTCACAAAGATGGAGTTTCATTTCCAATGTTATGGCTTGAAGAGTCAAATAAGGTTTTTTTCCTAATACATTGTAAGAGGATTAGTTGTGTGGGTTTTTGTGTAAACTATGATCCCTCTACATTAATTGGCATAAAAACTAGATGATCAGAGATTTTCTAAGTGTTGTTGAATTATAAGTTTTTTTTAGGTGTTTCATCCATCTAAGTTGCAAGGGAGAGTTTGGTGTTTCTTGTGTAGTTCAAAGGGAACTTGATTTTTGTTTACTAAAAGAAAAGGGAGAGAAAAGTGGAGAAAACTAGGTGAGGAAAAATATGTTTGCTAAGTTTTTGTGGTAAGGCCCTGCAAGAGATAGATACTTATCTAATGAAGTACGCAAGTTTGTAAGCATGGTTAAAGGTACTTCAATGATAGGATTATATGAGAGGATGAATGAATTACTATTAAAAAAGAGGAAGGTTTTAAAGGACATCCCTGTGTCCTTGGTTGGAAAAGCGTTAGTGGAAAGATGATATTTTTGAAAGGATAGTCATGGTGTCCTTTGAAAGAGAAGACCAATAGTGAACCCGATGGCAAGTGAAAAAGAGATGGAAAAAGTTATAGCACAGAAAAGTTGAAGACAAAATATATAACCACCTGAAAGCATAGGAAAATATTCAAAGAGAGGAAGAAGTCAAAGACAAACTTGAAGTTATTGCAAGTTCTTACTACATGTTTCCAAGGGACTTGGAAAAAATTATAGGCCGATTGTATGGTGTAGGTGAGCCTATTCATTTGACATATCTCATAAGATCATTTGGAATTTATTTTGATTTTAATGTTTCATCAATGCTATTTAAGGTCCTAAGGACCATTTGGAGTCAAGAAAAATCAATTTGGAAGACTATGAGAGCCATTTGTTCAATATAGACCTATAAGGTCCTAATAGAGTAAAAGGTGGTAAAAGTGTGCAAAATACCCCAAAAGTAGTTGGAAATGACGTAATAGTAAAAAAATTAGTCTATTTTAGTGTTTTTAGAGTTTTCAAGAGTAATTTTATAAACTTTGGTGGTGTTTCAGTAAAAGTGCAAATGTTGCACATAAAATTGTCGAAGTTGCGACATTGCAAAAATTTCATAAAATGTAAAGGGTAGAGTCAATCAATCATGAAAGGTAGTTTAAATAGTTAGAGAATTTTTTGAGTGTTTATAAATAAATGTATGGTTTAAAATAGAGGGGTCGTTATTTTTTAAGGGGAGTTTGTGAAGTGTATTCAAGAAACCCTCTGACTATCACAGATTTTTGGAGGGTCTATGACTATTTCAGAGTCATGAATGCTCATGTATAATGAAATATTAATATGTATTTATATTTATAAATTAATATAATGAATTTGATTTGAATTGAATTCATTTTAATGAATTTTGGTGAAAGAAAATGGGAATTTTGTGTTGACAGTTATAAACCCTTACTAGGGTTAAGAGAGAGGTTTTAAAATTATGTTTCTCCTAATCTACCTAGTGGAACAACCCTTGATAATAGAAATAATAATTGTTTTTGATATTTTTTTGAGGATACTAAAATAAAAATTCAATATATGATGTCGTTCTCATGTGTTATGGATGCCCTAGATCTACATTCTATATGTGAACTATGAATGACTGGTAAATCGTGTGAACAATAAGTTATTTTGACTATTTGTCATTGATTATGAAGTGATCTATGCTATGGGAGTTTGAATTAATGTTATACACTCAACTATATCCTATATCTGGAATTTTCCTTAAATACAAGTATTTGTGTTCTTTTTCATGGACTGTGTTTCCTTTGTGAATAAACTCACAAATATCATAAATTTGGATTGTTTATTGTATTATGATAAAGTCTAATAGTTGCAAAAGGGTTTTGTAGTAAGAAATAGGTGTGTGGTAATTATAAACATCTTTGTGAAGTGGACTTGGTCCAAAGGATGGAGCCATAAAATTAGTAAATTTGTCTTTGATTTAATAAGACTAGTTTGTGATAGTAGAGATCTTTTTTGGTATTTTCCACTACAATAAAGGACATAGTATAAGGGTAAGAACTTCAAAATGAAGTGAAGATGTTTTAGGGCCTCTTTTAAGATAGGTTAAACAATTCCATCATAGGATGGATTATCATAATCATAGTAAACAATGTAGTTTGATTATTGTCTGCATAGTCCATTCTGAGTTCAAAACAATAATGGAAATAAATGAGAAATAATCATAGATTATTTGATGAAGTATGATGATTTTTGTTACACCTATTTTGGTGATCAAGAATCCTTTCAAGTGTTGAATGTTGGGTTTGATAATATAGGCATGTTTTTGTATAGGGTATGGTAGTTGTGAGATCTCCAAATAACTTAAGGGTGTTGTTAGTGTAATGA
>BSBK01012132.1:0-2500 GCA_027943335.1 Chamaecyparis obtusa | reverse complement strand
TAATATGTATTTAGTTCACTAATTATAAGTATTATTTATTACATTAAAATAGGGTATTCACCTTTTTTAACATTGAAAAGAAATTACACTAAAGAAACTAAACTAATGTGTAAAAATATAAACATGAATGTGTAAATAGTCCTTCTTGAATTCAATTTCAAAAGTTTTTATTACTTCAAAATTTTCACAAAATTAGAAGTCAAACATGTTTTTAAAAAAAACCCTTGTTTATTTGCAGATTCATAATTAAGGAGATGGAATGTAGCATGATCTTGCTGGCTTTCACTGTATGTGCAGTTGCGGTAAGTTTCTTGATTGAATGAATGAATTAATCTCATGTTTATGCTATGGAAGAAGCTTCATACAAGTATGCCTCTCCAATTTTCTCATTGCCAATTTTCTCATTGAAGCAAAGAGACTTTGTTTGAATATACATCAATTTAAGCTTTTCATGGATAGAGGGTGATGACCAATGATGAGAAAAGCCTGTCCATTCTAGTGAGAGGAGAAAGAGGGGCAGGTAAGATATAATCTACCAAAAGGCTTATGGAGCATCTTTCTTATATGGGAGGGAAAGAAAAAAAATAAGATGTCCACCAAAGTGCTAAAAGTAAGAAATAATGAGCGGTTTTTCTTATGAATTGCATGCAAAGAATTGTTGCGATGTTTTTGCAGTAATAAAGAAGTGTTGTGATCTTAATCTTATAATACTATATATTTTTGTTTGTGTTATTATGTAATCATTATCTAATTTTCTATTTTATTCCTGCAGTCAGTTCCTCTTCTGGAAGATTTTGGAAATGCAAAAACTGTTTGAAATAACAACTCCAAGTTAATACTCTCTTTTAAGATTGTCCAATCCATGCATAATGGAAGGAAATTTGAATATAAGGAGTTTCTAGAGCTGAGTTTTCTTCTCATAAAAAATTGTCTTCTGACTAAGGTGCACATTTCACGTAGTCATTTTGGTAAATTTGGTGAGCTACAATGTGACAAAAATGGAAGAATATCAGGAGATTTTGTTCAAATATTCCTACATGAAGCATAAGAAACTTTTCATGGATAGTCTCAAATGCTATATTTTTTGTGTCAAACAAGTCTATTAACTTATTTCTGTTCTATTTTCTACCAATATAGAGATAGATCAAAAACTGATTTAGTGATTCTTTGTTTCTACCAAGCACTATATCGAAAGTTCCTCATGTTGGCTGGATTTTTAATTTATTATCATCTTTTAATGTGGGGGACGTTGCTTTCATTTATAGTTATCTTGTTCAAGGGAAATCAAACGACAGTTTAAACATGTCATTCTAAATATTATTTGGAGTCAGAAATTCCAATGGAATTAAAATAACAAATTTACCATATTAATATATAAACTTGGTAGTATAGTTGGATATATAATAGTCACATCGTGGCATATAAGCTGAAATAGTGAGTTTTGGGTTTAATTGTGTCAAAAATTTATAGTATTAATATTCTATTTTACATTTTGCGATTTATCATTAGAATTCTACATTTATGCTCTCTCCTATTCTAATGATGAATCACAAAATCTGATTGTAAATATTGATACTATAAAATTTTGACACAAATAAAATCAAATTAATAAATCTAATGTTTTTAATGAGTTTTTATTCTTGTGGGACTTAGACCCTAGATCTCTAAAGTTTAGCAAAATTTAAATAATATTTAAAATATCCAAAATAAACTAAACCAAAATTTTAAATTTTTAAGCTAAATTTTAAATAAACTAAATTAGGATATTTTTGTTCTTAGAATATTTTAAATAAATTTTAGTTTATTTTAGATATTTTAACAATTTGGCTTGATTTGATATTTTGACACTAATTCAAATATATCAAATCAAATCAAATTTAGCATAACACCAAAACACTATCTATGAATAAGTTTGCGGAAGTTTTTATTTCAATTTTTGCGCAGGATAAGGGTTTCTTTGTGATGAAAAAACTAGCAGTATTAATTGCATCGACTGGTGTTGAGTTATAGAGATAAAAGAGGGTCCATGGCAGGGTTTTAATATTTGATTTTGTGCTCAGTTTGGCGCCAATGTTTTGAGTGTTTAAGCATAAGTTCATGGGTGATAATCAGCAGACTGTGCGAATTCCACATTATCTAAACAAGTTCAAGTTTCAATGCGCCGCTAAATAAAAAGGGGAGCATCCAGTTTTCAATTGATTACTTTGTCTTTTTTAATTTCAAGATTTAATTCAATCAGATCAACCCAGGGTCCAGTTCACAGGCTCTTCTTTCTGGCAATACAAGCTCCAATCCAAGGTTCAACCCAGTCCTTGTGAAAGCAACACAAATATTAATACGGGCTGGGTGCATTATCTACCTGCAAAAGTTAGTGCCAGACACTGAAATTAATAGAGTCTGAAACTGTGTTGTAGTCATTTCGAACTGGCAGTGCAAGGTCCTTTTCAGACAGTCCAGGGTCAGCAAAGTCAAGCTGTGAGGTAGCTTTTTGGAAGAGTCT
>BSBK01012131.1:0-157084 GCA_027943335.1 Chamaecyparis obtusa | reverse complement strand
TATATATATATATATATAGATATATATATATATATATATATATCTATATATATATATATATATATATCTATATATATATATATATATCTATATATATATATATTGTATATATATACCTATATATATATATATATATATGCATATATAGATATATATATATATATACATATACATATATAGATATATATATATATATATATACATATATATATATATACATATATATATATATATATATATACATATATATACATATATATATACATATATATATATATATATATATATATATATATATATATATATATATATATATATATATATATATATATAATACTTCCCAAATCTTATTTATATCAAGAATAGAAGAAATTTTCTTTTATAATCTCATAATATAATCATGATTCATATTTGCATATGCATAAAGAAAACACAAAATTAAGAATAAAACATTTTTAACCAAGTGGTGTGTGCAACTAGATATCCAATTACACCACTGCCAAGGAGCTAGCCTCCTCTACCTCAACCACACCCTTGCCTTCGTTCCTGCCAAACCAACTAAACCACTAGATTGATCATCAATAGGTTAGTCATTAAATAATAATTAAAATTAAATTGCATCATTTCCATTGCAAAATTATAATTTCATCATTTGCATATAAACTATTTAATGATATATCATCATTATTAAATTTATGATAACATCATAGCATGAGATTAATAAGTCAAAATCAATCATACAAAATGACTAACATGTCTAAATCAAACACAAGTAAAATCTATCAATTCAAACATAACACTATAATATAATGACTTGGGTCAAGACATCTGACCAACTCAAAAAATTCATCATAATGTCGCCAATATGTCATAAATATCAGGTGTCTAATAGATTGGTTTATGAAATCCCTCCCCTCTAAGAGGAGACATCGACCCAATGTCTTATGAAAGCATATAAAAATGTCCATACATAGTATAAGCATAATAGAATTAAAGTCTAAGCAAACAATTGTCGAAATGATCTATGTATGTCTCCCACATCCTCCCAAGTAGCACTATCAATAGAGAACTGGTCCCACTGGACCTTATACTATAGTACATCTCTGTCATGCACCCTAATGGTACATTGATCAACAGGTAGGTAGGCTGCACCAGCACCACCCCAGATCATGAACCTTCAATGCACGCCAATCTAAGATATGAGATGCATCTAGATGGTAGGCTTTAAATAAAGAAACATGAAATACATTATGGATTTGGGCAAGAGTGTGTGGTAAAGAAATTATATAGGAAACAAGGTTGATAACCTCCAAAACATCAAAGGGACCCACATATCTCAGTGCAAGCTTTGAAGACTTGACAAAGAGATTAAGCTTTTATGTGGTCTCACACACAAAAACACCTTATGTCTTTTTTGAAAATGTCTAAAAGTGCAGTTCTTGTCTACATAACTCTTTTTTCTATCAGCTTCTTCCTTCAGCCGAGCTCTAATCAGAGTCATATGGTCTTCCATCTCTCTCAACTTATTAGGACCAAGAATGGTCCTGACTTCTACTCTATCCCAATTGATAGGAGTGTGACACTTTCTTCATAAAGTGCCTTGAATGGTGTCATTCCTAATGAATCATGTAAGAGTTGTTGTAGGCAAACTCTACCATTGGAATATACTCTTCCCACTTGTGCTATTAATCCATGTAGTACATACAGAGTAAATCTTCAATGACCTGATTTACTCTCCTAGTTTGACCATCTATCTATGGATGATAGGCGGTGCTAAAGTTCAACTTAGTACCTAAAGATGCATTCAAGGTTGTCCAAAACATAGATGTCATTTAAGTGTCTTTGGGGGATATGATGGTCTCAGGAACACCGTGCAATATGAAAATCTCCCAAACAAACTTCTTGGCCAAAGCCAAAGATCCATCTCTCAAGCTCCTTGGAATAAAGTGAGCTACCTTGGTTAGTTTATCAACTACAACCAAGATCACATCATGTATGTGTCATGTCATGGGTAAACCTTGAATAACATCCATACTGATGACATTCCATATATACTCTGGTATATCATGTGGGTACAAAAGTCTAGTCGGGTGGACATGCTCAGTCTTGACTCGCTGGCATTGTAAACACTGGACTACAAAAGTTGTCACATCTCACTTTAGCCCTGCCAAAAATATAATGACCTCAAATCGATAATCATCTTATTTACCCCTAGATTTTCTTGAAATGAAGTGCAATGCATCTCCTCTAAAACCAACTTCCTCAACCCTTCTCACCCAGGGATATACATCATGTCTTGGTATCTCATGATACCATCATCATCAAAAGCATATCCATCAAAGTGGTAATTTGATGGATTAGTAAGAAAGATTCTATAACACATGCTCTCTCAATCATGTCCTAGAAGTAGAAATAGTAGAAATGTGCCTTCTTCTACTTAGAGCATCAACTACTATGTTTTCCTTCCCCTTGATGTAGTTAATTCAAAAATCATACTCACTTAAAAACTCCAACCAATGTCTCTATTTGGCATTGAGATTAGGCTGCCTGAAGATATACCTAAATCTCGTGTGATTCGTCTTCAACTCAAATAGCTTACCCAAAAGGTAATGTCTCCACATCACTAATGCATGCATAATTACAGCCAATTCTAAGTCATGAGGTGCATAGTTAACCTCATACTTCTTCAAATTTTGTGACTCATAAGCTACTACCTTACCATCCTACATAAGCACACCACCAAGACCTTCTCTTGAAGCATCTATGATAACTATAAAGTGCTCATTATGATATGGTATGATCAAAATAAGAGTGGATGTGAGCTTTTATTTCAACAACTGAAAGGCTCTCTCACAAGTATCCTTCCACTCGTATATTTTCCCTTTCCTTTGAAAGGGATGTAATAGGTGTTTCAATCTTGGATAATCCCTCCACAAACTTCCTATAATAACTTGCAAGTCCCATGAAGCTTCTAACTTCATTCACAATCTGTGGAGTTGGCCACTCAAGAATGGCCTTAATCTTGTTAGGATCTACTACAATTCCATTTGTAGAGATGATATGACCCAAATAGTAAATTTCCTTCCTATAAAAAGAATAATTTGATAGTTTACCATAAAAATTATTCTCTCTCAGACGTTGTAAGACTATTCACAAGTGCTCTTTGTGCTCTTCCATGTTCTTAGAGTATACTAGAATGTCATCAATGAATATCTCTGCAAACTTATCCACACAATCTCTCAACACACTATTCATCAAGTTCATGAATGCTGAAGAAGCATTAGTCAAACCAAAATGTATGACAACAAACTCATATGTCCATACCTCATCCTAAAAGCTGATTTGGATGTGTCTTCCTCTTTGATTCAGAGTTGTTGATATCTAGATCTCAAATCAATCTTAGAGAATACAGTTGGTCTCTTCATCTAATTTAATAGTTCATCTATTTTTGGGAGAGGACATTTGTTCTTAATGGTTACCTTATTGAGATTTTTGTAATCTATGCACAATCGTAAGGTATCATCCTTCTTCTTCACAAAGATCACTGGACCTCCCCATGGTGATACACTAGGGTGAATGACCTTTATCCAAGAGTTCCTATAACTGCATTTTTAGCTCATACATTTCAATGGTGTTCATACGATATGGATCCTTGGATTGAGGCTCAGTTCTAGGCATCACATCAATAGAGAAATCAAATTCTCTCTTCAGAGGTAACTCTAGTAGTTCCTTTGGGAAAACATCCTTAAAATTCTCCAACATAGGATAATCTTATAAAATAGGAGGAATATCAAGATCCTTAACATAAGCCACATACATCATGCACCCCTTTCTCCTTATCTTTTTCAATTGCATGGTGAAAATCTGTCTAAGCTCTAAGGGCCCTTTTACACCCAAAAGTACTACAGGATTACTTGTATCATCTAGGCATTCAAATGATTTCTCCTTATAGTTCACTATAGCCTTATATTATATTAGCCAATTGATGCCCAAGATAAAATTATAGGAGCCTAAAGGTGCAACATACATGTTTACTTGCATTTAAAAATTAGGAAGTTTGATCTTGCTAAAAGCTAAACATTGCTTAAATTTTTGCTCTACCCTATTTCCATACTCTACTATCCAAGGTTCTGACATAAAACCTTCTCTAACTGGTAATCTATAAACAAATTTGGGATCTATAAAGCATTATGTTGGTCCAGTATCAATCAAAATAGAAATATCATGGCTAAAGAGCTTACTAGATAATTGAATTAGGGTAGCTTGAAAGTTGATTTGTCTATGGTCAACAACTACATGAATCTGATGTTGAGTATAAGGTCCTTTTCCATATCTATGGGTTGATCACTAAGGACAAGCACTAGCATAGTTTTCACCTCCACAAGTGAAGCAACCATCTCATGGTCCCTGACCACCATATGGCATGTTCCTCCTATTATCATTCATTTTGTTGCCTCTATTTTGATTCTGAGCACCATTGTTGGTGTGACTTCCTGTATTACCTTTGCTTGTACCCCTCATATTCCATACCTATTGAAGTTCAATTTTCTTTGGTTTTTTATCTTGGAACTTCCTCTTAAATCCCAGAGAACCATTATTCATCTGATTCACTCTCACTATTGATACATGTTGTAGTTTCTTCTCTTGCCTCAGAGCCTTCCTGAAATAAAATTCCATCATTTCAGGCGCGTGCATGTCAACTTTAGACCCTATCTCTAGATGTAACCCAAGAATAAATTTGAAAATTCTAAACCTCTCATGTTGCTGATACTGAGGTACATACTTAACTAGATGAAAAAATCTCTCATGGTACTAGGTGATAGTCAATACTCCTTGTATCAAATTCTAAAACTCAACTACCTTCCTTTCATAATACAACTGAGGTAGCCATCTATTATGGAAAAGTACCGAAAATTCCTCTGAAGAAATATCACCTAATTGAATCCTCTTTTCTTCCATCTCATTGTTCCACCAAGTACTAGCTTCTCCAATCAACTAAAAGCACCTCACATAGCTTTGGATTTGTGAGAAAGATTGTGAATGTGAAAATAATTTTCCATAGATACTATTCATGCCTTAGCATCATCACTGATGGTCTTACCATCAAAAGTAGGAGGTACGACCTTTTGTGGTCTTTACTTAGTTCCTCAACTATTCATCCCCTATTATTAGCAGCCCCATGATCTGCATTCTAGTTTTGCTACTCTTTATTCCTCCTATCCTCTTATTCTTTTCTTTGTACTTCCAATTATTGGTCCTGTTCTAGCTTCCTTTGAGCTTCCCTCCTCGGATCTTCCTCCAGTTTCTATTGAGATTCAAGCATTTGATCCTCTTCCCTCTTCCTTCTTTCCTCTTCATTTTGTCTACCTCTCAAGTCCTCCTCAAGATGATCCATACGATTACCTTTTTCTTGTAAAAGGTTTCTTTGTTTAGTCAAGAGGGTTAAGATCTCATCTAGCCTTGGATTTAGTTCATCATTATTCCACTCATTGCTAGTTCCATCCCTTTTATTGTTTCAAGTTTGCATGGTGAGTAATCAATTCCAGCACCAAGTATAAGTACACAACTTAGCCACAGTAGACCAAGGCCCTAGAGTTTAAACACAACTCTGATACCGCGCCATGTAACGACTAAGATTTCCTTACAAAAGACACATAAGCATATTAAAGAAAAACTCAAAAAATTCAAATAAAAATAGTCATAGTCAATCAATATCTAAGACTATTCCACATAATTTATTCTATTTCCTAAATAAGATAAATACAATATTCTGACCATATCATCGAGAGAACATGATAATCCAAATCTATACAAGTGAAATAAATACATCAAAGATGTTGACCAATACATCGTGTATCATACATCATGGAGATACAAAATACATCAAGTACAAGACCAAAAGGTTGTAATGAAACAATACATGAATATGCCATCAGACTATTTATCGTCCATCTGCATGCTCTAGTCTCCTAAGCCATTGGACTACTATGCATTTGCAAATCTCAAGACGAGAGTGTGGTCTAGGCACTTTTCCACCCAAACACATAGTGGTTAGCTCCCTTGGTGCTCATCCAGAAATCAAGATAGCACCGACCCTGCACGAGAAACCTAGCAACTCGACACTGGTGGATCAGAAGGAATATGGTGCAAGCTGTGAACTAACTACTTTTATATTACATCTAATAAGAACTAACATAGATATCACGGAGAGAAAGAATATAACTAACACATTTAAGAAAACATGTGTTTCCAAAGCTTATGCCTAAGCATTTCAAGTACCATACTTCTATTGTTAGGTAAAAGAAAACTTATTTAGCCTCCTCTAATTTTCCATATTCAACACCCTTTCCATTCATTGCCATCTCACACACATAAAACATACAAAAAGAAGAAAATTTCAGTAATAATGATGTTTCACTTTCAAGCATGATTCTATAATTTGGAACGTGAACTAATTACCTAATTTCCATAATATTCATACTATTTATGAAACATTTCCTTCTATCCAATAAATAACAGTCAATTGCTATTATAACTATAGTTTTATGATTTTAAAAAAATAAAAGAAATGGTCCATTGAAATAATATCTCTAGAAATAGAGAAAGGAAAAAAAACTAGAGTCCTTCAAAGACTAATCAAGAATACTTATTACTCATATTGTTGAATGTATTGACATGGTAATTGTAATACCCCAAAAATGGGCTATAGGTTCATTAACCTCCTACATCATCAAATCGAACGAAATCGACACCAAAAGTCCTAACCTAAGGCACATCTGCACATCAGTTTATCAAAAATTGATTTTATCCTAATTCTGCATCGGGGAATATTCCTTGAATATTCTTAATTATTCAAATTATCTTTAATTAAATATTATTTGGCGATAAATCAAATTTATCCTAAAGTTGATTAATTGAATATTCTGAATATTTAATTAATTAATTTAATTCTACCACTTAATCATTTAATTAGATTTAATTACATTTATTCCTAAATTGTATTATTTAATTTTGACAATAAATCAAAATCTATCGAATAATTGATTAAATTCTTATTTATTTAATTAATGTCAAATTGTCAATATTTAATGATATAGTTTTTGAATATCAGTTTGATTGAATAATTGATTAACCCATAAATCAATTGTTTTGATTCAAAAATCAGTTAAGTTGAGAATAAATCACTTTATTTTTAAATTAATTCATGATTATCTATGCACATTCAAAGAGCAGTTAAACTTTAAATCAGAAAATCAATTCAAGTTGTTATCTTTTTGAAACTCAAAAAGCTGATCTAAACTTTTGATTTGAGTCAAAAAGCTATTTTTGCATGATTTTATGAGTTAATTAACTCTGATTTCTTGTTAACTCAAAAATCAACCTAAGTTTATCAAGAGTGATTGATGACTTTTCTCAATGCATCCTCAAGCCCTGGATTTCTATAAAATCAAGGTTCAACTCTTCACAAAATATATCTCTCGAATTTGCACAAATACTCTAGCGAAATTACATCTGAAGAATCAAGCATTTGCGACAGGCAACTTTGTGAGATCTTTCATTGTTTTTCATAGTTTTGCATCCATTCTCATATCAATTCATAGCATTTAGTATATCATTGTTAGATCAATCTCCATATCATTTTCATTCATCTAGATTAGATTCATACAATTTTTCATCTTATTGCATAAAAAATCCAAAAAGATAGATTAATCTACATTCCATCTTCATTGCTTTCAATCATTTAAATCCTTCATTTAGGTGTTGCATTGTCACTAATCTCGGTCTAATATGAGAATACCATACTCGCACCTACTAGAAGGTAGTAAATCACTTGGTTAGCTTAGTTTCATTTATTTACAAATTTCTTTGATTTGCTAACCTCTAATGTTTTACTGAAGTGTTGTGTCCACAACTAGATACAAATTTCACACACATTTCTGGCACCCACCATGGGGCCCTGAAATAGGTTTCCATTTCTTTCTGATCAATTTTTCTATCATTTTTCTTTCAAAACTACAATTTTGACTTTCTGTCTGTACATTTTTCGTATGACATTTGACAGATTGTCGTACCAGGACCCCCATGTCTATTGTACTATAGATGATAATCTAAAGTGTCATGCTGACTATATGTGGACTCTCGTATAAGTTTTTGAAAAGTCATGTGCAAACTAACCCGCTATCGTTTCATGCTTGAATGGTCGTATGAGCAGCAGTCCACTATCGTATGAGTTTTGGTGCCAAAATTTCATTTTTTTGATAGCAGAATTACAAAAATAGTCATTTCAGATTTGATTTCAGATTTTGACAGCTAACCCTAATGATTGATATCTGTTCTTTCTGATCTCTTTGCTTGTGGGATTAGTCAACATAGCTAAAAATTAGGTAAAAATCTACTAAGCGTGTTACAAGGGAGTTCAGGTATTCTACTACAATCTGATAACATTTCGATTTGGGACATAAAACAAACATCTCACGTGTCTAGCTTGAGTGCCTTTCCAGCTTTCATAAAAAAGACTTCAATTTTGGGCTATAAAAATGAACATAGATTTTCTTTTTGCATATCTATTACACATAGTAATTAGGCCCTATGAACACTATTTGCAGATGATCTTGAGAGAGTGGGCTTCATTCACTTTTTTTACATGTGAAGCTCTTCTTGACGACAGATCCCATTGTAGGTAGGGAGGTTACTATAAATATCTCATGTTCTACTTGGTTTGGTCCTCAACTTTGATCAGTACATTCTCTCTTGGTCCCACTTAGAGAGCTCGGTAGACATTTTTGTTGACATCACAAACCTTGGTGAGGTGATTTGAGTCTTAGCATGTCAAAGAATTTATCTGTTGTGTTTGGGTAAAAGTGAAAAGGCTAGAGGACTATGCTCTACTCCCTTTATTAGAAACTCAGATCCTTGAATTTGGACCAAGTCCCCATGTGGTATATTTTGTGAGTCACCTTTAGAGAGGGTTAACCATAGTGGACATTCCCTTTATTGGGTTAACCATGTGGATGGAACCTCAAGCGGTAATAGCCATTTTCACCATGGTAGCAGCAACCGCTATATAAATGTCTTTGTGGAAGAAATCTCCACAAGTGTGGTCTCTTATTGGGCTGTCAGATCTCCCTAGAAGCTCCTAATTGATTAAATTCTTAGACTATATTAAAACCCTAGTGCACCTAGATTGGAGTTTTCCCTCTTGAGATCACAAAATTTGCAGGGTCAGACCATTACTAAAAAACTTAGTGAGGCCAATTTTTCATTTTTTAGGACTATGTGCATTATTGAAAAACTCTTGAGAACATACACACGTAGCATTCCTAGGGATCAACATAATAAGTCACTATTGCTTGTTCATGTGCAAGGTTTCTTTTTCCCTTGTTCATTATTTTAAGATGATTGCTTGCTTCCCTTGCTTGCTATTTTGTGTGCTTGATATCTACTTGGTTACTTGAAATGAATGAACCCAATATGAACTATTACATAGATCTTCAAACCTGGACAAAAACTTTACAAACGATCTGAAACTGAAAAACTAAAAAATTACAAATCTGAAGCAAAAATACTTTCTTGAGTCAAAAGTCATCTTGCAATCTCAGAAATTCATATGAGTTTTGCCCAAAATTCATTTCATAACCCCTAGATTATTGTATGGGAGCCTATACATTGTCGTACGAGTTTTGTCTGAAAAGTCAAGTAAAATCAAAACCCTAGTGTCAATTATTGTACGAGCTTTGTCAAAAGTCATGCCAGAGCCAACCCAAACTCATACGAGCTCGAAGAAACTCGTATCAAAATTTTCAAAAGTTGTCAGAAAATTCCAGAATTTGTCAAAAATCTAGTTTTTACAGCCTAATTCCATATTCTGTCAGGCAATTCACTGTGTCAGGAACAGAGCAGAAACCAAAATAATCCAATCCATTTTCCAAAAGTGGTCTCTTGAGTTTGATCCAGCCTCCTGATCTATCAATTTGAATCTCATTCATCTTATGTCAAAACCTTGTCAACATCATCTTTAGAATCAATCCTCAAAACGACTAAGTGTTGGAGCTCATGTTCACCATCTTTTCGGCGTCTACCCATACAACTAGGGCACAATATCCTTCATTTACGTCCAATCAATCTTCCATCAATCCAATCTTGACAAGGTTGCATCATTCGATCTTCTTGAATCAAGTCATTCTTCAGCTATCTGCATCTTTCTCTTTTGCTTCACCTAAGGTTAATGGTAGAAACTAGGGCTTCATTACAAAGAAAACAAGAACAACCCAAATTCTCTTCAGCAACATCTTCTGTGATTTCTCAGACATTTCATCAACCCTACGACACTACTAAATTTGGAGAGGGTGCTCTTGAAAATCTTTTCTTGAAAGGTGGTTATGTCACCCCTCCTACATCGATTCACGTAGGTAATCAACCAACCCCACCTCAATCAATTCCAAATAGTCCTCACAACAGTACTATGTCTCAAGGTAGAGAAAACCAAGGCTCCCAAGGCCATCACTCTAATCATGGTGGAGATGTCGAACAAACACCCTCTAGAATTTCCCAATATTAGAATGACAATAACTTTAAGAGAATGATGAGACACTTCTTGAGAGAAGACAAAGAGGCATACTTCCTAGAATTAGCCCAACAATGAGCTAAACTTCCTCCAAACTTTAATGTCGAAGATATCATTACTCAAGAGGAAGAAACTCCTATCATGACTATGATGAAACAGATGCATGCCATGCAAGTCAAGCTCAACAAACTCAAAAAAAAGAAGGAACCTAAAGAGTTCTCCATGGAAGCTCTATGCCCTTTTCTGTTTGACAAAGACTTATACATGCCACCATTCCTAAAGAGAGTGGAAATGCCTAAATATGACAAGTACAATGGAAACTTTGATCCCAAAGATCATGTTAGAGAATTCTGTACTCAATCCATGGAGTTCATGCATGAAACAACCTACTTAATGCATCTTTTCCCATGATCTTTGGGAGGAGTAGCCATTCATTGGTTCTAAAAAATGCCTCCCACAATCAAGACCTTTGAGGAGTTAATCAAGCTATTCTATCAATAATACTCCTACAACATCAAACATCCGATCACTATGATCAACATTTGTAATCTAAAACAATACCCAGGAGAACCATTCCCAACCTTCCTCAAATGATGGAGGAAGAATTTTTCTCTATATGCTAGACCCATTCTAGAAACAGAGAAGCTAGAAATTTTCATCAACAATCTTGTTCCAGAAATCAACTACCCTTTACAAATGTAAGATCACACATCCTTCGATAAGATGGTAGACAATGCAATCAAAATTGAGAAAGTACTTGTGAAAAAAGGAGACATATCACTTCAAAAAGAGAAGTATGAATCTGGATCTAGTTCCAAAGACAAGAACAAAAAATGGAACAAGAATAAAGGCATTGTCATGGATGGTGTTGTTGACAATGTCTGTAATCCATCTAAGGCACCTGCTTTCAATCTCATTGTTGGTACCCAAGCCATCAAAGCCTCAGAGGTAAAGGCCATCGAATCAAACAAGAAGCCATCTGACTACAAACCTTGGGCTACAGATCCTAAATGCAAGTTTACTCCTCTTGGAGAGTCCTTGGAATCCGCCATGAAAACTCTATTGGCCAACAAAATCATCATATTGCTTGAGATCTGACCATTTGATCTTGAACCTGAACCAAAATGGTGGAAAGAGAACTATTTTTGTGACTTCCATTGAAACAAGGGTCATAAAACCAATAACTGCATATGCTTGACGCATCTAATACAAGACAAAATTGATAATGGAGAAATTATAATTGGCAATCATAAAAGCAATAATGATCATACAACATTCACGAAACCATTTCCAAAATATAATCAAGGAGATTCATCTTCTCAACCTAATATGGGTGCTAAAGTCAATTATGCTTACTCTGGAAACAATGCTATCATAAACATGGTTGAACCTTGCTTATCTGAGCATTGCAATGTCATCACCATTGTGCAAAAAGATAGAGATAATAAATCAGCAAATATAGTTACTCGATCACAAGCTCAGGTGCTTTTGCAAGGACAAAATTTAGATTCATCCAATGTCCCTAAGATGCCTTTTAATCTTTCATCTGCTTCTAAATAGAGGGCTACCTCTAAATCATCAAATCCTAAAGAGACGAGGCCAACTTCATACAATATTGTCCAACAACTCCAGCATACCAATGCAAAAATATCCATGTTTGAGTTTCTTTGGATATCTCCTACTCATAGGGCTATTCTGGATAAAGCTATGCTCAGTTCCAATGTTCTTGACAATCTTCATCTAGACAAATTCCAGACTATGGTTGGTCATCTGACATCACCTCAGTATATCTCCTTTTCAGAGGAAGATGAAAATTCATTGAGTCATCTGCATAACCAACCCTTGCACATTGAAGTCTTGATCCAAAACCATTGTGGAAAATGTGTGTTGATAGATGGAGGTGTTGGTCTAAAAATTTGTTCTTATAACTTGATCATACAACTAGGATTATCAAAAGCTATCATTGATCCTAAAAAGAAGATAACTATCAAAGCTTATGATGAACAAGAGAGAGCTTCCAAAGGAACAATTGTCTTACCCATTAGAATAGGTCCAGTTATCAGAGACATCACATATCAAGTCCTAGATCTACATTTGGCTTACAACATTCTCCTAGGGAGACCCTAGATACATGAAATGTGAGCTATTCCTTCCACATACCATCAATGTGTGAAATTTACTTATGAGGGAGTAGAGGTAACCATTCCGGCTGACATATCTACAACTTGCAATGCATTGAAAGAAAGTGCTGACAAACTTGTTCCAAATAACAAAGAATCTTCCACTAAGAAAAAAGATGTTGCATCTACATCCAAGATGGAAGACATTGCAAAAGAAGTCAAAATCAAAGATAATGGAATGGGAGATTATACTATGGAACTAGTCCTATCTCTAACATCTCTACCCATCTCGCCTAAATCTTATGGACAGTCTTTGAAATAGCCAAAACCAAAATCTAGAGAACCTCGAGTTATCTACAATGGAAGTTTTGTTCCAGAACAAGTGTCCAAACAAGAATTTGATGAGGGTGAAGCTATGCTTGCATGGCTATACAAAGATGAGTCTTAGTCCAAAACTATTCAAGCATGTGACTCTAAAACACTGAAAATTCCTTCCAAGTCATATGGGCCAAGAGATAAATTGATAGCTAAAATGGGATATCTTGGTAAAGGACCTCTAGGAATATGAGGCAAAGGCCTCATGGCACCCATTGCACACATGGGTTGACCAAACAAAGATACTATGGGCCTAGGCTATAGAAAGAAACCCTTTTATCTCAAGGGTAACTCCTCTCATGTAATAGAACAGATCGAACCAAAAGAGACCAACAACAAGGAAGAAGATAACAAGTAATCAAACAATGATGATTTAGATAGCTCTGAACTTATTCCTTATGAACTCTTATCTCAAGAAATACTAGATCTTCTCAACGCTAAAGATGAACCAATAAAAAGAATCAATGTAGTAGAAACACAAGAACCTACTATTGCACAAATGATAGCCACCACATAAGAATCAACTGATCTTGAATCTAAACAAGAGGAAAACACTAGTGATTCTAAAATAGATTCCCATGAGTATGAATTGAAATTAGACTTAGAAGGAAATTATGCCTGGGGGATTCGTCTTGACTTTACACATGTTCTTAGATTTCCTAGAGGTTCAGAATCAGAAGATGAATCCAATGAATATGAATGGGGAGTCATTCCAAAAGAAGATGAACTCATCAGAGAGAAACATGTTGATGTCATTCACCAATATGTGCCTACACTCGACGTAAGTCTAGAGAAAAGTACTGAACTTAACGAGTCTGATCCGCCTATTCTTGAAGTGGAATCTCATAATGATGTTGTGACTCTTAATGAACAGAACATATCGAGTAGTAATATCACCTTTGATTTTGTAAGTCAGATCATTGCTAATGATTCCAATATCAAGTGCGTTAACATGATTAACCAATCCCTTTCCAAGCTTACTATCCAATATCTAGAGCTTATAGACCAAATGTCAGAAAATCTGAACCAAGACATCTATAGCTTCAAATCAGACTATGCCCTTTCCTGTTATCTGAATGTTGTTGAACCTATGATGACTTCCATCAGTGAACCTAACATTAGCATGATGGAGTCAGATATCAAATATCTCAGTTGAAAGAATAAGAACAAAAAGAAGAAGAGTTCTGAGGGTGAAAACCACTTTGTGGCAGTCTCATAATCTAAAATAGTAAAAACAAAAGACATATCCAAAGGTGAAAAACTCTATGAGGCACCTAAGGATGAGATATTTGATGTCCTTCTGAGTCATTTACATGATAGATCTCTAGTATTGATAGAGCCCACTCAATCTATCAACTTGGGTACATCAGAGGAACCACAACTAATTCATGTAGCACAATCTCTTTTAGAAGAAGAAAAATAGGCATTCACCACTTTCTTAACAGAGAAGAAAATCAACTTTGCATGGAAGTATTCAGATATGCCAGGCTTAGATCCAAATCTCATAATGCACCATCTCTCTATAGCTCTAGGAGTGAAACCTGTCAAATAGAAATTATGCAAGATGCATCCACATGTAGCACTTCTTGTAAAAGCTGAACTAGAAAAATTGTTAAAAGCCAGATTTATCCGAGTGATAGACTATACTGAATGGATCTCAAACATAATGCCTATTTCCAAACTAGATAAATCAATCAGAGTATGCACCAATTTTAGAGATGTGAACAAAGCATGCCCTAAGGATGATTTTTCATTACTAAACATCGATATGATAGTGGACATGATTGCGGGTTTCGAGATGTATTCCTTAATGGATGGTTTCTCTAGATATAATCAAATCAAAATTTCTTCAAAGGATCAAGAGAAAACAACTTTTACATGTGCATGGGGTACCTTTGTTGGAATGTCATGCCATTTGGGCTTAAGAATGTTGGTGCTACATATCAAAGAGCTATGACATCTATCTTTCATGACATGATGCATCAAACCATGGAGGATTATGTTGATGACACCTTAGCTAAATCAATGATAAGATCTAAACATCTTAATGACTTGAGAAAATACTAGATAGAATGGAGAAGTTTAGTCTTAGACTGAATCCTAAAAAGTGTGCTTTTGGTGTCACTTCTGGAAAGCTCCTAGGCTACATTATTTCAAAGAAAGGCATTGAAGTAGATCTTGCTAAGGTCAAAGCTACCATGGAGATGCAACCTCCCAAAAACATTTGTCAAATGAGAACCTTGCAAGAAAGGGTGAAATCAATCAGACATTTCATATCTCAGCTAGCAGACATATCACAGCCTTTCACAAAAACATTACATAAAGGTGTGACCTTCTCATGGAGCGAGGAATGTGAAAAAAACTTCAATCATATCAAGCAATATTTGTCAAATCCTCTTATTTTGATGCCTCCTATTTAGGGGAAGCCATTGATCCTATATGTCTCCACCACAAATACATCACTGGGGGCATTACTAGCACAACATGATGAGAATAAGAAGGAAAGAGCTATTTATTATATCAACAGAACATTGGTAGCATATGATAAGAAGTATTCCATGATAGAGAAAGCTTGTCTAGCTATGATCTTTGCATCATAGAAACTGATACATTACATGTTAGCTCATACAACACAATTGGTAGCTAAGATCGATCCACTAAAGTACCTACTAAGCAAAGCTACCCTCACAGGTAGATTAGCTAAATGGGTGATGCTATTAAGTAAATTTGACATTGAATATGCTGAAAGAAAAGCTATCAAGGGCCAAGTCATTGTTGATCAATTGGTTGATGCACCTATGTTTGATGATACACCACTGCAAATGGAATTCGCAGACTCCTCTATCATGAATCTCTCTTCTAGAACATGGCAGTTGTTCTTTGATGGCTCCTATACACAGAATGGATTCAGAGTAGCCATATTGTGTAATACCCCAAAAATGGGCTATAAGTTCATTAACCTCCTATATCATCAAAATCGAATGAAATCGACATCAAAGTCCTAACCAAAGGCACATCAGCACATCATCGAATCCTAATTGATTATCATAAATTCTGCATCGGGGAATATTCCTAGTGATATTCCTAATTATCATAATTATCTTTAATTTAATAGTTATTTGGCGATCAATCCAATTTATCCTAAAGTTTGATTAATTAAATATTCTAAATATTTAATTAATTAGATTTAATTCTGCCACTTAATTATTTAATTGAATTTAATTCTATGTATTCCTAAAATTATATTATTTAATTTTGACAATAAATCCAAAATCCTATGAATAATTGATTAAATTCTTATTTAATTAATTAAAGCAAGTTGTCAATTTTTAATAATATTGTTTTTGAATAAATCATTCAAAGTCTGTAATCATATCTTTATTGAAATCGTATCTTTATGGAAATCTATTCTTCTTCAGTAATCAAGACAACAACCATGTCTAGTTGTTGATTCATCAAAAGTCCTCGTCGCTTGGGGAAAATCAAATCTATCATCACTTGGGGCATATTAGATTCATCGAGATCCATATCAATCTGGTATTCTCTTAATCTTGTAAATTGTATCAGTTTTTGCAACTATCGGTTCAATTGTGTTATTTCCTTGATTCTTCGGTAACTGAAGGGTTCAGATGTGATACCTACGTGATTCTTCTAAGGACAATCGAGTCTGGAATTGGTCACTCACTTCTTCGCAATCATAAGGTTTGGAATCAGGCATTTTGACACTTTTGTTTCATTGGTTCATTTACTGTTATAGTTAACATTATCTTTGGTCATTCAGGACCTATTATCTTCATATCAAATCTTTCAATCAGCTTCTGTCTCATATCAATTATCAATTTCAAACATTAGTTCACAATCATACATAGACTGTCTTTGAACCACTGCGCTTCGCACAACAATTCAAAGAGGGGCAAAATGTAATACCCCAAAAATGGGCTATAAGTTCATTAACCTCCTATATCATCAAAATCAAATGAAATCAACATCAAAGTCCTAACCAAAGGCACATCAGCACATCATCGAATCCTAATTGATTATCATAAATTTTGCATCGGGGAATATTCCTAGTGATATTCCTAATTATCATAATTATCTTTAATTTAATAGTTATTTGGTGATGAATCCAATTTATCCTAAAGTTTGATTAATTGAATATTCTAAATATTTAATTAATTAGATTTAATTCTGCCACTTAATTATTTAATTGAATTTAATTCTATGTACTCCTAAAATTATATTATTTAATTTTGACAATAAATCCAAAATCCTATGAATAATTGATTAAATTCTTATTTAATTAATTAAAGAAAGTTGTCAATTTTTAATAATATTGTTTTTGAATAAAAGTTTGAAAAATAATTGATTAACCCATAAATCAATTGTTTTATTTTAAAAAAAAATCAATTAAGTTGGAAATAAATCACTTTATTATTAAATTAATTCATAAATAAAACATGCACAATCAGAAAAGCAGACAACTATCAATTATCAATTAAAGCTAAACTTTATTTGGAGTTAAACTCTGCTTTTGCATGTTTTTGTGAGTTAAATATCCTTTATTTAAAAATGACTCAAAAATCAACCTAAGTTATTTGAGTGATTTATGGCTTTTTTTCCCATGCACCTCCAAAGCCCTGGATTTCTATAAAATCAAGGCTCAACTCTTCACAAATCATCTCATATTTTTGCATCCTCGTGTTGTCGAATTGGAGGCTGAAGAATCATCTTTGCGAATCCAAGCTATTGTGAGATCATTCTTGTTTTTTGAGTATTGCATATCATTTAGAATTCATCTTAGATATTTTCATTGCATATCAATTTCATCTTAGATTCTAGATTCATATCAGTTTTCATCATATCATTGCATCTAAAATCCAAAAAAAAAAAAGATTAATTGCATTCATATTTCATATTAGTTTTGCATTCAAATCCTTCATCTAGGTGTCATCAAGGTCACTGATCTTGATACAATCTGAGAACATCATACTCGCACCTATTAGAAGGCAGTAAATCGCCTGGTTAGTTTAGTTTTCCATTATTGCACGATTTCGATTTCAACTAACCTCTAATGTTTTACTGAAGTGTTGTGTCTACAGAATAGGTACAAAATTCACACACATTTCTGGCGCCCACCGTGGGGCCCTGATACGGGTTTCCAATTCAATTCTATCAATTTCTATCTTTTCTTCTCAATTTTTGAGCCAAAACTGTGATTTTTAAATTATGTTTGTACAATTTTCGTATGAGTTTCTGACAAAAGTCATCTCAGACTATACCCACTGTCATACGACAATATATTGGATCAAGAATCGTGCTAGACTGTACACACTATCATCTGGAAGTTCAATTGTCATTTCATCATACACCCAGTGTTGTACAAGTTTCTGGACTATCGTCTGGAAGCAGACCCACTATCGTACGAGTTTTGGCACCAGGTTTTCATTTTCATTTCATTTTTTAGGGTAGTTTGTCAGATTTGGTTTTCAGATTTCGACTAACAGCTAATCTTAACAATTGAAATTCTCTATTTTTTATTGACTCTTGCTGGTTTTGATTGGAAAAAGTGCAAGAATTGCTAAAAATAGGTAAGAATCTACTAAGCACGTTGTGAGGAATTTAGGTAATCTTTTCAGCTGATAAGACTTCAATTTTGGATCTAAAACGAACATCTCATGTGCCTAGCTTGAGTGACTTTTATTGCTTTCCTATCACAGACTTCATTTGGGCTATAAAAATGAACATAGTTTTCTTTCAGCATCTTTGTTACACATAGTAATTAGGCCCCATGAACACTATTTGTGGATCTTGAGAGAGTGGGTTTCCAGCGAAACTCTTCTCAACAAAGGATCCCTTGTAGGTGGGGAGGATACTGAGGGAGTCTCACGTTCCACTAGATCCATGTGTCTTCAACTTTTGATCGAGGCATTCTCTCTCCAAAGAGGTTGATAGATCATAAGGGGTCGACATCATAGGTCTTTGTGAGATAATCTTAGTCTTAGCATGTCAGATTTATTTGTCTGCTTCATTTGGGTTAAAAGTGAAAAGGCTAGGGGATTATGCTCTACTTCCTTTTTGGATAGTACCAGAAACCCAAATCCTTGAATCTGGAACTAGTCTCCATGTGGTATATTTTGTGAGTCACCTTTAGAGAGGGTTAACTATAGTGGACATCCCCTTAATTGGGTCAACCACGTTGATGAAACCTCAAGCGGTAATAGCCATTTTTGCCGTGGTAGTGACAACCGCTATATAAATGTCCTATTGGAAGAAATCTCCACAGGTGTGGTCTCTTGTTAGGCTGTCAGATCTCCCTAGCAGATCCTGAAGATTAAGTTCTTGGATTGTGTCAAAACCCCTATGCACCTGGATTGGAGTTCACCCTCTTGGATCATAAAAGTTGCAGAGTCAAACCATTACTAAAAACCCTAGTGAGGCCAAAATTTCATTTTCCAGGAATATGTGCGTTAATGCAAAACTATTTGGAACATACACAATTAGCACTTCTAAGGATTAGCACAAATAAGTCACTTGATTGTTCATGCACAAGGTTGCTTTTTCCTTTGTTCATTATTTTCAGACATGCTTGAAATCACTTGCTTGCTATTTTGTGTGCTTGTTTATCTATCTGGTTATTGAAAATGAACAAATCTATTACCATCCTCAAATCTGGACATTAAAATTTGCAAACAATCTGAATCTGAAAACTCAAAATTTGCAAAATTTGAAGTAAAATTCTTTTTTGGAGTCCATTTTCATCTCAGTCAGTTAGAAAGTCATACAAGTTTTTATCAAATGTCGTTTCATTACTGCCCAACTGTCATATGGTAAAGAACCCAGTGTCGTACAAGTCTTTCTGCCAGTCAAATTCAAAAAGTCAAATCCTGCTGGCAACTGTTGTGTGAGTTTTGCAACTGTTGTATGATATTTTCAACTATCATTTCATAACATACCCACTATCGTACAAGTCTACAGAGTGTCGTTTGGGAAAATTTTGAAAAGTTGTCAAAAATTGTCAGAATTGCCAGACACTTAGCTTTTTTAGCCTATTTCCAGAATCTGTCGAACAAATCACTGTGTCAGGAATAGAGTAGTAGCTATTGAGAATCCTATCATTTTCCAAAAGTGGCCTTTTGAATCCGATTCAGCCTTTTGTTTAATCAATTTGAGTCTTTATCATCTTGTGTCAAAACCTTGTCAGATCTATCAATCTTCAATCAATCATCAAAATGACTAAGTGTTGTGATATCTTGTCCACTATCTTTTGGACATCTACCCATACATCCATGGCACAATATCCCTCATCTAAGTCATATCTATACTTCAATCAATCAAATCTTGACAAGGTTGCATCATCTGATCATCTTGATTCAATTCATTCTTCAGTTGTCTTCATCTTATTCTTTTGCTTCACCCAAGGTTAATGGTGGAAACTAGAGCTTCCTCTCACAAGAAATCTAGGGAAATATCTCATACTTTACCTTTGACTCACATAGGTCCAACTTTTGAGCAACTCTGTGATTCTGGTCTTTACGAAGATGACAGTACTGGCAACCTTCAATTAAAAACTGGTTACATTCCTCCTTCATCAACTCACGGAGGTACCCAACAAACCCCACATCAATCTATTCCAGGGAGTCCATGAACTCCTACCATGTCTCAAGCAGGGAAAAACTTTGGCTCTCAGAGAGCTCAATCACAACATGGTGCAGATCAGGAACCCACACCTAAAGAAATTGCTCAATATCAAAATGACGATAACTTCAAACGAATGATGAAGCATTTCTTGAAAGAAGATAGAGAGGCATAATTTTTACAGTTAGCTCATCAAGGAGCTAAGCTTCCTCCTAATTTTAATGTCGAAGCTATCATCACACATTAGGAAGAAACTCTGATAATGACCATGATGAAACAGATACATGCTTTACAAGTCAAACTAAATCAACTTGAAAAAGAGAAGGAACCCAAAGAGTTCTCCATGGAGGCTTTATGTCCTTTTCCATTTGACAAAGACTTGTACATGCCACCATTTCCAAAAAGAGTGGAGATGCAAAAGTATGATAAGTATGATGGACACTCAGATCCTCAAGATCATGTCAGAGAATTCTGTACACAATCTATGGAGTTCATGCATGAACTGACCTATCTGATGCGCCTCTTTCCTAGATCTTTGGGCAAAGCAACCATCCACTAGTTCTCTAGATTGCCTTCTACTATCAAAACTTTTGAGGAGTTGATCAAATTGTTTTATCAAAAATACTCCTACAATATTCAACATCTAGTCACCATGATTGATATCTGTAATCTCAAGCAATATCCAGGGGAACCATTCCTAACATTTCTCAAGAGATGGAGGAAGAAGTTCTCTCTATATGCTAGACCAATTCCTGAAATAGAAAAACTAGAAATCTTCATCAATAACCTTGTTCTAGAAATCAATTATCGTCTACAAATGCAAGATCATACATCTTTTGATAAGATGGTGGACAATGCTATCAAAATAAAAAAAGTGCTTGTGAAAAAAGGAGAAATCACACTTCAAAAGGACAAATACGAATCTAGATCTAGTTCCAAGGATAAGAACAAAAATTGGAACAAGAACAAGGGCATCATCACAGATGATGTTTTTGACACTATCTATGCCCCATCAAAGGCACCAACCTACAACCTAACTCTTGGCTCCCAAGCCATTAAAGCTTCAGAACAAAAGTCATCTGAACCATTCCAAAAGAAGCTAGAATACAAACCTTGGGATAAAAAGTGAAAGTTCACTCCTCTTGGAGAATCTTTAGAATCGGCTATGAGAACTCTACTAGCTGATAACATCATCTCTTTGCCAGCAATCTAACAATCTGATCTAGACCCTAAGCCACATTGGTGGAAAGAAAATGAATTCTATGATTTCCATTGAGGTAAAGGTCGCAAAACTAATAACTGCTTATAGTTGAAACACACCATTCAAGATCTGATCGATAGTGGAGACATCATAGTTGAAAATCCTAAGAGCAATAAAAATCATACGACATTTATAGAACCATTTCCACAACATGGTCAAGGAGTTTCAACTTCTCAGCCTAATATGGGGGCAAGAGTCAACTATGCCTACCCTGGAAATAATGTTGTCATTGATATGGTTGAACCACATCTCTCTGAAAGTTGCAATGTCATCACAATTGTATGAAGAGAAAGATATCATTCCTCAGCTAATGCAGTTACTAGATCACAAGCTCAGGCACATCTGAAAGGAAAAATCCCAGATTCATCTAATGTCCCTAAGATGCCCTTCAATCTTTCTTCTGCTTCCAAACAGAAGGTTGTTTCTAAATCTTCCAATTCTAAGGATACAAGGCCTACATCTTATAGAATTGTTCAACAACTCCAACACACTAATGAAAAAATCTCCATGTTTGAGTTACTTCGAATATCCCCAGTGCACAGAGCCATACTAGACAAAGCTTTGCTCAGTTCCAATGTTCCTGATGACCTTGATTTAGATAGGTTCTAGACTATGGTTGGACATCTTACATCTCCGCAATATATCTCCTTTTCAGAGGAAGATGACAACTCCTTGAGTCACCCACATAACCAGCCCTTGCATATAGAGGTCTTGATCTAGAACCGTAGAGTCAAATGTTTGTTGATAGATGGAGGTGCTAGCCTAAACATTTGTTCTTATAGCTTGATCACACAATTGGGATTTTCAGAATTGGCTATTGATCCTAGAAAGAAAATAACTATCAAAGCCTATGATGAACAAGAAAGATCTTCTAAAGGCACCATTATCTTACCTATCAGAGAAAGTCTAGTTATCAGAGATACTATATGTCAAGTTCTTGATCTACCTTTGGCTTACAACATTCTTCTAGGGAGACCATGGATACATGAAATGCAAGCTATTCCTTCTACATACCATCAATGTTTGAAGTTTCCTTATGAAGGAGTAGAGGTTACTATCCTTGTAGATCTAAATACAACTTGCAATACATTGAAGGAAAGTGCAGATAAACTTGTGCCTAATAACAGAGAATCTTCCATTGAATCAACTAAAGAGGCATCCCCATCTAAAATCAAAGATCTTGCAAAAGAGGTTAATATCAAAGAAAATAGTATGGGAGAATCTACTATGGAGCCAGTCTTATCTTTGACATCTCTCCCTATCTCACCTAAGTCTTATGGACAATCTTTGAAACAATCCAAGCCCGAACCTAAGGAACCTCTTGAGGCATATAAAAAGAATTTCGTAGCATAACAAGTATCCAAGCAAGAGTTTAAGAGGATGAAGCTATGCTATCATGGCTATACAAAGATGAACCCAAATCCCTATTTGTCCAAACTCGTGATTCTACAGTATCCAAAGATTCTTCTAAGTCATATGGCCCAGGACATAAATTAATAGCTAAGATGGGATATTCAGGTAAAGGACCTCTAGGAGTCAGAGGAAAAGATCTTGAGGTACCTCTCTCACATACTGGTAGAGAAAATAAAGATAAAGTTGGCTTAGGATTTAAAAAGAAACCCTTTCACCTCAAAGGTAATTGTTCTCATGTCATAGAGCAGATCGCACCAAGCAAACCTCTTCTTAAAAAGGAGGAAACAGAACCATTAGATAGTGATTCAGATAGCTCAGAACTCATCCCCTATGAAAAATTGCCTAAAGAGATCAAAGACCTTCTTGATGATAAAGATGATCCAATCAAAAGAATTAATGTAGTAGAAACACAAGAACCTACTATCAATCAAGAGATAGTTGCAACACAAGAACCAGCTAATCTTGAAAACAATCAAGAGGAGGGAGGTGGTAGTGATTCTGAGATAGATTTTCATGAGTATGAATTCAAATCAGAATCTGAGGGTAACCTTTCTTGGGGTATTCACCCTGACTTTACTCATGTTCTAAGATTTCCTAGAGATCCTGAATTAGAAGTTGAATCAAATGACTATGAATCAGAAGCTGAATCAAATGACTATGAATGGGGAGCCATTCTAGAACCAGATGAAGATGAGCTTATTACAAAGAAACATGTTGATGTTATTCACCAATATGCACCTAATCCCAACATAAGTCTAGAGCGAAATGATGAACCTATCGAGTCTAATTCACCTATGGCTGAATTGGAATCCCACAATGACATTGAGCCTATTAATGAATTGAATGTCTTAAGTTGTAATATCACCTTTGAACTCAAGCATCAGGTTAGGACCAATGATGATAGATCCATATCCATAAACACTATCTCCCAATCTTTCCCCACTTTGACTATCCAATATCCAGTACTTATTGATCAAACCTCCACAAATCCAAGCCATGGTATTTATACCTTCCCAAATGACTATGCCCTTGCTTGCTACCTCAATGCAGTTGAGCCTATGAGTACTTCCATCAGTGAACCGAGCGTTAGCATGATGAAGTCAGACATCAAGTATCTTAGTCAGAAATATAAGAATAAAAAGAAAAGGAAAAAAAGTTATGAGGGTGAAAACCACTTTGTGGTAGTCTCAAAACCTACAAAAGTAAAAATAAAAGATGTATCCAAACATGAAAACCTCTTTGAGGTGCCTAAGGATGAGATATTTGATGTCTTTCCGAGTCATTTACAGGACAGATCTCCAGTTCTAATTGAGCCCACTCAATCTATCAATTTGGGTACAACAAAGGAACCACAATTGGTACATGTAGCACAATCATTATCAGAAGAAGAGAAGCAAAAATTTACTACATTCCTAACAGAGAAAAAGATCAACTTTACATGGAAATATTCAGATATGCCAGGATTGGATCCTAATCTTATAATGCATCATTTATCTATAGCTCCAAATGTCAAACCTGTTAAACAAAAGTTGAGAAAGATGCATCCTCACGTTGTACTCTTGGTAAAAGCTAAATTAGAGAAGCTCCTAAAAGCTGGATTCATCTGAGTTATTGACTATGTAGAGTGGATCTCCAATATTGTACCTATTTCTAAACCAGATGGTTCAATCAAAGTGTGCACAGACTTTAGAGATGTGAATAGAGCATGCCCTAAGGATGATTTTCCACTACCTAACATTGATATGATAGTGGACATGACTACGGGTTTCAAGATGTATTCCTTAATGGATGGTTTCTCTGGATATAACCAAATAAAAATTGCTCTAGAGGATCAAGAGAAAACTGCTTTCACATGTGCATGGGGTACCTTCTGTTGGAATGTCATGCCATTTGGGCTTAAAAATGCTGGTGCTACATATCAAAGAGTAATGACATCTATTTTCCATGACATGATGCATCAAACTATGGAAGATTATGTTGATGATACCTTAGCAAAATCTATGATTAGAATTGAACATCTAAAGGACTTGAGCATGATCCTAGATAGAATGAAAAAGTTTAGTCTCCGACTAAATCCTAAGAAGTGTGCTTTTGGTGTCACTTCTCGAAAGCTCTTAGGATACATAGTTTCAAAGAAGGGTATTGAAGTTGATCCGACTAAAGTCAAGGCTATAATAGAGATGCAACCTCCCAAGAATATCAGTCAAATGAGAACCTTACAAGGGAGAGTACAATCTATCAGAAGATTTATATCATAGCTTGTTGATATATCACAACCTTTTACAAAAACATTACATAAAGGTGTGACCTTTGCATGGAATGAAGAATGTGAGAACAACTTTAACAATATCAAGAAGTATCTATCAAATCCACCTATCTTGATGCCTCCTATTCATGGGAAGCCTTTGATCTTATATGTCTCCGCTACAGATACATCACTGGGGGCATTGCTAGCACAACATGATGAGAACAAAAAGGAAAGAGCTATATACTATATCAGTAGAACATTGGTTGTATATGAGAAGAACTATTCAATGATTGAGAAAGCTTGTCTAGTTGTGATCTTTGCATCATAGAAACTGAGACACTACATGTTACCTCATACCACACAATTGGTAGCTAAAATTGATCCACTCAAGTACCTACTAAGAAAAGCTTCCCTCATAGGTAGATTAGCTAAATGGGTCATGCTCTTAAGTGAATTTGACATTGAATATGTGGAATGAAAAGCTATCAAAGGATAGGTTATTACTGATCAATTAGCAGATGTGCCTATGATTGATGATACACCAATGCAAATGGAATTTCCAGATTCCTCTATCATGACTCTTTCTTCTAGAGAATGGCAGTTATTCTTTGATGGCTCCTATACACAGAATAGATCAGGAGCAGGCATATTGTTCATAACTCCTCAAGGATACTCAATCCCAAAAGCATTTAGGTTAAAGTTTCCTTGCACAAACAATATTGTAGAATATGAAGCCCTTTTGAATGGTATGAAAATAACAATTGAATGGAGAGTAACAGAGCTAAACATTCATGGAGACTCTCAACTTGTTATTCATCAAGTCAATGATGTGTACCAAACTAAAGATGAAAAGCTCATTCCTTACAAAAGAATGGTAGATGATCTTAAGAAATATTTCATATCTATCACATTCGAGAAAATCCCTAGAATGGAGAATAAGGCTGCTGATGCAATGGCAACACTATCTACTTTATTACAGTAGCCTGAACATGAGCTATGCTACAAGTCCCTGGTGGAAGCACTATCTTATCCTGCATATGATTCCCCTGAAACCCGCATGATTTACACCATTGTAGGTCATGATTCATCCAGATATAAAAACCTATTTTCCTATCTCCAAGACCAGATCATTCCTGATACCTTCAACTACCATGAAAAGAGATACCTTATCCGTAATGCCTCCCGATATGTCATCATTGGTCATGATCTGTACAAACAAGGTTTAGATGGTACACTACTTAGATGTTTAGAATGGGAAGAGTCTCAACGTGCATTAGAGGAAGTCCATGATGGTATTTGCGGGTCACACTCAAATGGTTTAACACTAGCTCAAAAACTTATTAGGGCTGGGTACTATTGGCCTGAAATGGAGAAAGAGTCTATCAAGTTTGCTAAGAATTGTCAAAAATGCCAAGTGCATGGCAACTTAATTCATGCACCAGGGAGAGATCTAATTCCCTTTACTACACAATGGCCTTTTCACCAATGGGCATTTGATCTTATAGGAGCTATACATCCTCATTCTTCTAATGGACATACCCATATAATCACAGCTACAGATTATTTCACAAAATGGGTAGAAGTGGTCCCTTTGACACAAGCCACTGGGAAACAAATATCTATGTTCATATTGAACTATATCATATGCAGATATGGGATACCTCATTCCATAATCATAGATAATGGTGGACAATTCAAGAACAAAGACCTAGATGATCTATGTGCCAAATTCAAGATCACACAACATTGGTCTTCTATCTACTATCCTTAAGGGAATGGACAAGCAGAGGCTTCTAATAAGAATTTATTGAAAATCTTACACCGAACAATTAATAAAATAAGAAGAGACTGGCATCTCATGATCAATCCAGCTCTTTGGGCCTATAGAACAAGTATCAGAATGCCCATTGGGGCTACACCTTTTGCTTTAGTTTATGGGTCTGAAGTGGTACTGCCTATTGAGGTTGAAATCTCATCACTAAGAATCAAAATGCATGGTCTAGTTGTGTGCTAGAAAGTACTCACACTTCTGTGAATCATTACATTCAAGAACACTCAAGAATGAGGTCTCAAATAGCGATTCACAACTCTTTATTCGTGAACTGCAGGGGTTTGTATATGAGGCCCTCAGATTGACCTAGTTATGCCCATGCAAGTACACCAAGAAATGAGAGATTCAAAGATGAATAGCAAGCATGCTAATCTCCATGATCATCAAGTTATTGCATGCAAATGAAACTAGTCTAGATGATAACAATGCAAGAAATAAACTATTCTATTGAAATGAATGCTTATACAATGTTAATCTATGAAAGGAAACATGAATTTAAACTATTATGTGAATGCAATATTAATCTAAACTATGGATTGCCATAAGGCATGAGAGAAGAAGACAAGAAGAAAGAAGTCTCAAATATCCAAGCTCCAAATGTGCTCAACAAGCTTCTTCCAAGATTGCTCTCCAAACCTGCAGTATAACAATAACATAAAAATTCTCGAATCTGAAATGAGAAGGAGAGGGCTTCTTATATAGGAAAATGTGGAAGAGAATGCATCCTCAAGAGCAATGTGGGATAAATCCAAAAAGAGGAAATAAAGCTCATTTTTTAGAAAGTGTGGAGAGAAAAGGGATTTTATTTATTTTTAATTATTTGTTTCCCTTTTTTCATCACAAAGAGCTTTAAGAGGGTTTTTTATTTATTTAAAAGAATGATTCTCTATTAATTAAATAAGATAACATTATTTAATTAAAAGAGAGATATCATAAGATAAAATCATTTAATTAAAAAAGATTTTAATTAAATAAATTTATTTCATTTTAAAAGATATTTCTTTCAATTAAATAAAGTTATTTTATTTATTTAAGAGGGAATATTTCTTTCAATTAAATAAAATTATTGAAAGAATCAGAAAAAGGATTTTTATTTTATTTTTATTTGATTTATTTCCTTTTCCATCACAGATTTTGCTTTAAGTGGGGATTTTATTTATTTAAAAGAGGAATTATCTTTTAAATAAATAAGATAAGTTTATTTAATAAAAAGAGAAATATTTAATTAAATAAGATAAAATCATTCAATTAAAAGGGGTTTTAATTAAATAAGATTATTTTATTTAAGATATTTCTTTTAATTAAATAAGCTTATTTTATTTATTTAAAAGAGAATATTTCTTTTAATTAAATAAAATTATTGATGAAATGATCAAACCTTAGAAATATTTGAATTATTGATTTAATTGCGATTTGATCAAGGAATTGATTTGAAAATTGCAAAGCATTGATTCAGGAAATTGATATTTGACAAATTGAATAAATGGGGCCCAAAGTCTAGGCGACCATTTTAGGGTGCATACATTTGCCCCTCTTTGACTAATGTGAGGTCGACTCGGGATCACATGCAGTCAAAGAATGGAATTGAAGTGTGAGATCGATTTGGGATCACAAAACAACCCAGATGTGTGTTTGACGGATGGGAACACATCAGGACATAGATAAGCAGACTACAAAAGACAAGGCCAACACTTATGAATAGGTAATTGTCAAGTCTCAAATAAGAGATAAGAATCTCAAGCAAGGTTGCCCCAAAAGAAGCAATTGATAAATTTGATAAAGCTAAATCAAGCATTGAAGTTTGGTAGGTACTGCCCCCTCATGATCGAAATCAAAATAGTAAATTGATAAATTTGATCAAATCGAACTAAATATAAGGTTCTTGATATAAGATGAAAGATATATAAATCATAGAACTAAGGTAGCTTACCAAGAAAGATTATGCCCCAAGGTTGAATTAGAAGAAAAGAAGTGGGGTGAAAGCGAATGGAAGATAGAAGTTTGGAAGAAATGGAAAGAAATGGAGAGAAGAAAGAGAATTTGCCTCAAGAAAGAGGATGCCCCAAAATCAATCAACTGTTTAAGATAGGGAATTTCGATTGAGATCACGAAAGAAGGTAAGGAAATGAAGATCAAAATGTGACCACAATTGACTAAAAGTCCACAAGAAAGATGAAGGAAACCCTCTCAAACTCATAATGCAGCCTAAAAGTGCAAATTTAACATGAAGTCTAAATAATGCAAGCTACATGAAAATGCAAAGGTGTACTTGCAATAGGGTAACATAGGATTTTTGTGTTCATCATTCATGAGAGAATGTAAAAGAACTTATTTTCATCATAGGGCCGTTATTACCGGACATCGGACAATCACACAATCAACACTAGTAAAAAATGCAACTATGAAGATATGAAGGTGATTTATATCGGATTGGAATGTGGAAAGATTCTAACATGAGCATCAAAGACATAAAGGTCAAGATGACTGTAATGTTAGCTTACCCAATTTAATGTAGCAAAACCATGCTCGCATCAAGGCATAAACGCCAAGATGACCATGAGAATGGTTGTGCAAAAAAATAGTCAAGGATGATGCCTTAAATCTCCTAAGTGTGTCAAGGAGACAACAAGAGACATAGAAGAGGTTCAAGACAACACCCACAAGAAGAAAGAAAATAAAAATATGCCCCATGCCCCAAGTCTTCTAGTGATGCATCATGGAGAGACTTATTAGACAAGGACATTCAATGAAAATCAATAACAGTCAGGACACAAAAAAAAATCATGACATATCTCAAGCATTAAGTGTTGCATTTAAAAATTTTAAGTGTGTAAACTGATACTAAGTTCCGAGGATAAGGATCAAATGCTTGCTAGCAGGTAAGATCACATGACCAAACTGGATAAGACCAAACTGATAAGTGTTGAAAAACACTCGATGTCGGGGGTTGTGTTGAAAAACACAGTTGGGTTGGTGTTGAAAAACACCATTTGCGAGGTGTCCTAAAGACAAGCATATCCAAGAGACCAAAGCTAACACAGTGATGCCCCCTAGACAAAGACAAAGACCAATTCCAAACCAAGGCAACAAGGACAAGGTATGATGGAGAAAGGCTAAGTGTCGAGGACGCATGCTAAGAAATAGGGGTGCAAAGGCCTCAAGTAGCGCCTGTTTCTAGGTTTTCACCACTTGGAAAAAAAATTTCAGGACTTTTTATAATTTTTTTGTATTTTTGCTACCAAGGCGCCTGTTTCCAGGTTTTCACCAAGGCACTTTTTCTATTTTTTTTGAATTTTTTGAATTTTTTATTTTTTTGGTATTTTTGGAATATATATAGTTTTTGAGATACATCAAAGCGCCTATTGCTAGGTTTTCACTAAGATGATAATTTTTTCAGGACATTTTCTAATTTTTAGAATTTTTTCAGCATCATATATGAATTTTTTTGGAATTTTTTCAGAATCAATAAGTATGTACAAAAGATGCCCCTAGACAGAACGAGCATCAAGGATAGAACTTCTTCAGGTGCAAAACATTGATAGGCTCAGGGAGTTGCTCCCCAAAAGCTGTTGATAGTAAATAGGCACTTGTACCAAAAGCTGTTGTGATAATGTAGGGTCCAAGCCAATTAGGTTTGAATTTTCCCTTTTGTTCTTTATTTTGTTGGTTTTTACGATTCTCTCACAATACAAGATCTCCTACTTAGAATTCTCTAGGGTGAACCTTTTTGTTGAATGCCTTGGACATCTACTTTTGGTAGACCCTCATATGGTCAAATGATGCTTTACGCTTTTCATCCAGAAGTTCCAATTCTTGTAATCTCATGGCGTGATAGTCTTCATCTGTAACTAGACCTTTGAGAGAGACTCTAAGTGACAGAATCTCAACCTCTAAAGGTAACACTGCTTCAGCGCCATATGTGAGGGCAAAAGGAGTAGCCCCAGTTGGAGTACAAATACTCATTCTATAGGCCCACAAGGCCAGGTTTATCTGTAGGTGCCAATCTCTACCATTCTTATGAACTGTTCTGTGTAAAATCTTGAGAATGGTTTTATTTGAAGCCTCTACCTGACCATTTCCTTGCGGGAAGTAAATGGAGGACCAATGTTGCTTTATCTTAAATCTTTGGCAGAGTTGTGTAAGGTCCTTATTTTTGAACTGACCCCCATTGTCAGTGATGATCTCAGATGGTACTCCATATCGACAAATGATATGGTTTAAAATGAATAAAGACACGGTCTTGCCTGAGGCAACAGAAAGTGGAACAACCTCTACCCATTTTGTGAAGTAGTCAGTAGCAGTGATAATGAACTTATGTCCACCTAATGAGTTGGGATGAATCTGCCCAACAAGGTCAAAGGCCCATCGCTGAAATGGCCAGTGAGATATAGAAGGAATTAGCTCCCTACCTGGAGCATGTATCAGGTGTCCATGTTTCTGACATTTTTCACAAGACTTGGCAAAATCTATTGCATCTATCTGCATCGTAGGCCAATAGTACCCCACCCTAAGAAACCTTCGAGCCATGGAAAGACCATTAGAATGTCCCCCACATATGCCCTCATGGATGTCAACTAGCACTTGATCAGATTCCTCCTTTTCTAAGCACCTAAGAAGTGTCCCATCTAGACCCCTCCTATACAAATCACTAGAGATGAGGGAATGGCGAGAGGTGTTACGGACAAGATTTCTTCTTTTAGATCGGTTAAATGTGTTAGGGATGATGCCATCATGGAGATATGAGTAAATAGCACCATAGCGAGAGGATTCATGATTGACAAGGGTACAAATGACGTGGCTTTCTTGAGAGTCATAAATGGGATAATGTAGCTCTTCCACCAGGAATTCATATCTGGACTCATGTTCCTCTAACTAAAGAAGTGAAGCAAGGGTGGCCATAGCATCAGCTACTTTTTTCTCAGCCCTAGGGATTTGCTGAAAAGTGACAAAAGTAAAATACCGTCTTAATGAATCAACCATTTTTTTGTAAGGTATCAACTTGTCATCTTTTGTTTGGTATTGCTCATTGAATTGATTAATGATCAACTGAGAACCCCCATAGATATGTAGTTCTGTGGTATTCCACTCTATAGCCATTTTTAATCCAATTGTAAAAGCCTCATATTCAGCTATGTTGTTTGTGCATGGGAAGAGTAACTTGTAAGATTTGGGAATACTGTACCCATGTGGAGAGACAAACAACACACCAGCTCCAGAACCATTTTGCATGTAGGAACCATCAAAGAACAGTTTCCAGGATCTCTCAGTCATGTACATAAGATGTTCATCTGGGAAATTGACTTGAATGGGAATATTATCTTGAATTGGGAAATTAGCCAGTTGATCTGTAATAGCCTGGCCTTTGATTGCCTTCAACTCAATATACTCTATGTCAAATTTAGAAAGAATCATCATCCATTTAGCAAGTCTACCCATGAGAGCAGCTTTACCGAGTAAGTATTTGAGAGGATCAATTTTTTCTATGAGGTGTATGGTGTGCGTAAACATATAGTGTCACAATTTTTGAGAAGCAAACACTACTGCAAGGCAAGCTTTTTCAATACTAGTATAATTGACCTCATAAGCAACAAGAGTGCGGCTAATATAATATATGGCCCTTTCTTTCCCTTGTTCATCTAATTGAGCCAACAATTCCCCCAGTGAAGATTTAGTAGTTGAGACATACAAAAGGAGAGCTTTTCCTGGAATGGGAGGCATTAAAATGGGAGGACTTGCCAAGTATTCCTTAATTTGATCCATGCTCTTCTGGCAATCCTCATTCTAGACACATGAAACACCTTTATGCAAGTTTTTGTTAAAGGGCTGTGCTCTATCTGCCAATTGTGAAATAAACCTCCTTATGGATTGAAGGCATCCTTGAAGACTCCTCATTTGACTGATATTTTTGGGAGGTGGCATGTCTATAATGGCTTGGACCTTTTCAGGGTCCACTTCTATCCCTTTGGCTGAAATGATGAATCCCACTAATTTTCCAGAAGTAACACCGAATGCACACTTTTTTGGGTTTAATCTTAGTTGAAATTGTTCCATGCGATCCAAAATTACTTCTAAATCAGCTAGATGTGTTCCTCTTTTCTTAGACTTAGTGAGGGTGTCATCCACATAATCTTCCATATTCTTATGCATCATGTCATGGAAGATGGTTGTCATAGCTCTTTGATAAGTAGCTCCTACATTTTTCAATCCAAAGGGCATGACGTTCCAACAATAAGTACCCCATGCGCATGTGAATGCAGTCTTTTCCTAATCCTCAGGAGCAATCTTGATCTAATTATACCCAGAAAAACCATCCGTCAAGGAATAGATCTCATAGTCCGCCATCATGTCCACTATCATGTCTATGTTAGGAAGTGGAACATCATCCTTTGGGCATGCTCTATTAAGATCTCTAAAATCTATGCAGATTCGGATGGATTTATCATGTTTGGAAATAGGTACAATGTTGGAAATCTAGTCGGCATAGTCTATAGCTCTAATGAATCCTGCACCAAGGAGCTTTTCTAATTCAGCTTTCACTAGAAGAGCTATATGAGGGTGCATTTTTCTCAACTTTTGTTTGACTAGTTTGACACCTAGAGCTATGGACAAATGATGCATAATGAGATTAGTGTCCAACCCTGGCATGTCTGAATATGTCCATGCAAAATTAATTTTCTTCTTTTGGAGGAACTCAATGTAGGCTTTCTTTTCTTGAGGTGATAAAGATTTAGCCAAGTGTACAATTTTTGGAGCCTCTTCTGTGCCCAAATTAACAGCTTCTGTAGGTTCAACCAATACTAATGATCTGTCCTGAAAATAGCTTGGGAGACTATCAAGTACCTCATCCGTAGGTGCCTCAGAGAGGTTTTCACCCTTGGATACGTCTCTTATTTTTACTTTTTTTGGTTCTGACACCGCCACACAGTGGTTTTCACCATCAGAACTCTTATTCTTTTTTTCTTTTCTTTTTATCTTGTGACTAAGGTACTTGAGGTCAGGTTCTGTCATACTGGTAGCTAGTTCACTGGTGGAAGAGACTACAGGTTCAATGGCATTTAGATAGTAGGTGATCTCATAGTCAGTGTGAAATGTCAAGAGTTGAGGCTCTTGATAACATTGAGACCAATCAATAAGGTTGGGGTCAATAAGCGGTAGGTTAATGACTAGTTCAAGATTAAGGATATAGGTGATGTCATCTCTGGTGACCGCAAAATTGGAGTCTGTCAAGCATCCCTCTAAGGTGTCTAAATTAGAATTTACCCTATCGAGTGAAAGAATCATCTACTAATGCGACATGTGGGTTCCAATCTTCTAATTTGACACATGACTCATCAGCTACGTCCGATCGAGAACTATAAGCGTGGACAACATCCATATCCAAGTCAACTATTGTGTCTGAGAGTGAATCCCATTCAAACTCATGATAGTCTATTTCTGAATTATTGTTGGGGCCTCATGATGTAGAAGCCTCAAGATTTGGAAGAGTTTCCTCTCCTCTAGCAATTTTCTCAATCACAAAATTATTTGAATTATCACCATCTGTTGCAGCTGGGATGGAGATACTATCCATAGTCAATCTTGCATTCATATAGTCCCTATCTATCACAGCTAGGATAGGAGGACTGTCAATTGTTAAATCTCTAGAATCTCCCCAAAGAAGATTTGTTGAAGGTACCCAATCATCTGTCATGTCTTGTTTATTTGTCAAATCTGGTACATATTCTGTGTCATCTTCACTATCCTGCCTTTCAGGAATGGGGACAGTGCACTTGTTATTCTTCATAAAGCCTAGGCCAACCGGTTTCTTAGATTTACATCCAAAAAGATCATGATTAAGTGGTTTGGCTCTAGCATCTAACCTGTGACTAAGAGGGCCATATCCTGGATAACCCATCTTCTTGACAAAAGTATATCCTCTCCCATAGGACTTAGGAGAGGGGGAGAAATTTTCATTGTGCTGGTACTTCTCCTCTTTGTATATCCAATCTCGAATAGCTACTTCCTCTTTTTCATCTTGTATTGGTATTGAGGATTCCACAAACTTCTCAAATAGTGTCATTGCTGAAGAAGACAGTTTCATCTCCTGTGAAGGTTTTCCATAGGACCTAGGGGAAACAGGCATCTTTGTAAAAGAGTCAAGTTGATACCCCCCCATGCCAAGGTCTATTGATTTAAACTTGTCTTGACAGTCTGCTAAAGTTGCTTGATAATCCTCTGCTTCTTGATTAAGAGGGACATGAACATTAGCTGAGATTGAATTAATTGATAAAGTGCTATCCCCTGGTATGCAAATTTCTACTCCATTGTAGGGGAACTTCACACACTGGTGGTAGGTAGATGGCACTTCCTGCATGTCGTGAATCCATGGTCTACCCAATAAGATGTTGTATGCAAGGGGTCCAGTATCAACAATTTGGAACAAGATATCTTTTTCAACTAGGCCAATCCTGACAGGAAGGACAACCAACCCCTTAGAACTTCGTTCTGCCTCATCATAGGCCTTTATAGTGATCTTCTTTTTAGTGTCGATCACTTTCTTTGAATAGCCCAAAGTTTTTAAAAAACTTAAAGTACAAATATTTAGCCCAGCACCCCCATCTATCAACATGCACCTGACACGGGTTTTATGAATCATTACTTCAATGTGAAGGGCAAGATTGTGTGGATGGATTAGGGATTTGTCATCATCTTCTGAGAAAGAGAGGTAATATGGGCTAGTAATGTGATTCACCATGCCTTGGAATTGATCTATATCAATGTTGTTGGGGACATTTGCTATGCGTAAAGCATCCTCAAGAATTTGTTTATGTCTAGAGGACAACTCTAGAAGCTCCAAGATTGATATTTGTGCTGGATTTTTTGTAACTGATCTACAAGATTGTAGTTTGGTTTGGGAGTAGTGGTGGACTTGGTGACATTCTTGGATGCCACTTGCTTGGGTTTGTTGGATGGACCTGAACTAGGACCTCTAAGAATAATAGGGCTTTGACTCCTGGTAATAGCATTAAGGGCTTGAGAAGATAACCTAGAATGAGGACCTCTTAGCACCACAATAGGTTCTTTGTCAAAGATAGGGGGAGAGTCATAACCATGCGGGTCCTTACTCCTCATCATATTAACACTTGGCTCCACAACTTCAAGCATGTTTACCACATTTTCTACCACTGTGTAAGTGTAGTTGATTGCAGCCTTGCCATCCTTTGGTTTAGAGGTTTCCCCCTTGTCATACTTAGGCAATGGCTCTTTAAATGCTTTGTGATCAGCATTGGTGTTCAGTCCATCCACCTTAAGCTTTCCATTCTCAATGAGATCTTGGATAATTTGCTTGAGTTTCCAGCAATTCTCATTAGTATGTCCAATGCCATTATGAAACGTACAGAAAGCCTTCTCATCCCACCAATGTGGCTTAATGTCATGGATGTAATGTTTTGCAGGATCTTGAGGATGTGCCAAGTTGTTAGCAATGAGAGTTTTGAGAACATCCTCATATGCGTCACCCAATTTGGTAAATTGCCGCTTCTCCTTTTTGGGCCTCTCCTGATATCTTGGTTTACTTTCTTGTTGAGGAGGTGCATTGAGCTTCATAGCTTGAACTGCACTAGACAAGTGAAGGACACCTTGATCTTTAGGTTGGGGAGAGTCTACAACTCCATCATTGACAACTTGTTTGTTCTTGTTCCAATTGTTGTTCTTCCCTTTATCCTTGTTGTTTTGTTGACCATTGTTGCCATTGTTGCTATGTTTGGTCAAAATGCCTTGTTCTTTTAGAACATCCTCAATGCAGCATGCAGTTTCAATCATGGTATCAAAGGAATTGAAGACTATCTTTTTGATCTCATATCTCATTTTAGGCACCAATTTACTGACAAGTATCTCAATCTTTTCATCCTCATGGATCATCCTAGGATACCGAGAGCACTGTCTCCTCCACCTTTGCAAGAAGGTAACAAAGGGTTCCCCCTAATTTTGTTTCAAGTTGCATAGGTCCAACATAGTAACAGATCTTGACAGATTATATGTGAAGTGTTGAACGAATCGATGAACAAGTTCTCTAAAAGTATTGATAGGGGGAGTGATATTGGTAAACCATTCCATTGCTTGTCCTTTAAGACTTCTAGGGAATAACCTCATCAAATAGGAGTCATCCTGATGGAATTCAAAGCTCATAGTATAGAACTGGTGCACATGGTCGTGTGGATCACCACTGCCATCATATTTATTGTATTGAGGGAATTCCACCCTCTTTGGAAAATCCTTCATACTCACACTCATGTCGAATGGATTAGGACAAATCGAGTCTAGTGAGAATGAGCTCTTAGGTTGCATCATTTTCTCTATCATTTGCTTCATTTGGCAGATTTCTTCCTCTTGAGAGGGATTTTGCTTTTGTATTTTGTTGTCCACATCAAAATTATAAGGGACTCTGGCACCCTTGTTGATTAGAATTTCCAAGAATTTATCTTTGTTTTGTTCCAAATACCTCTCCACATATTGTTGGAAGATAGGCTCTTGTTGCATTCACATGAAGTCTTGAGTATCAAGGTCATAATGTGAGCTACCACCTCCATGTTGGGAACCATGATGTACATGTTGGGAGTGTGGTCTTGAATTTTTGGGAGGGGTCTACCTCCTATAGTGAGCATACTGAGAGGCCCTTCTTCCTCTAGGACTAGGAGATCTAGAAGGGGTTTTTGACCGCCTTCTACTTCTTGGTGTTTTGGAAGGGGTGGAGGGAGAAGAATTATTTCCACTATTGGCACCCCTATTGTTCAATTGGGTATTAATTTGTTGGGCTAAAATCCTATCTTGCTCTTCTTGAGCAAGTTTCCTTTGTACTTCCAATAAAGCTTGGCTCTCTGCCTCAAGCTATCTAAATTTTTCTTGTTGTGCAGCTTGCTCATCTAAAAAGGCTTTCTTCTCGTGCTCAATCCTTTTAAGCCTTTCACTTGTATGCCTTGAGGTTGTTTGAAGTGGAGAGTTTGGTCTTGAATGTTTGTACAAATCATTGGTATACGTTGCATTGACATGAGCATCACCAGGTTCATTGTCTTGGTCTTCGTGTTGTTACCATTGTTCTGGGTGATCTTGTCTCTCATGCCTTTCAGCTCTTTGATGTGCATCTAGGTACCTAGTGCTGATGGGGGGTGAACTAGGTTGAGCATCATGAGAGGAATTACCAAACAAAATCATGTCTCCGTATCTTTCATAGATGTCATCAAGAGTTTGATCCATGGCTTCCCTCTCCCGCCTGGTGATAGTATAACTCATATCCATACCTGAGTGGGAAGGTGTTGAGGGGTTACTCAAATCGCTAAAATGGTTCTTTGGGTCAAACCAAGTTTCAAACTTACTCCTAGGTGACTGGTCAAATATTGGTTCCTTTTCCTTTCTCTTTTGACGAGTCTAAACTAGGGGTAGTTGGTTGAAGACTATCTGAGGTCACTTTCCTTGGCTCACTTGATATCTTGTTATTATTGACATGAAAGGGAGAGTTCAGGAAAATAGACAATTCTAGGAAACATCAATACTAGACTAGGATAGTAAAATTTTTCTCTTGTCTGAGAGAAATGGTGAAATAGAAATGTTGCAAATAGGTGCAAACCAACACTACCACAAAGGTGCTCAATTCTTGGGTGAATACCCGAGCACGTATGGATCAAGAGGATGACTTACACAAAGTATACTAAGTTTGAATTGTATGAAAATGGGTGGACGAAGAGATTACTAGCACTCTCCAAGTGTGTTATCAAAGAGTCTGAAAATTTATCTATTTGACAGGAACAGTTCCTGATTTGCCAATCTCAAGAAAAATCACTTATGAGATCAAGGATCACTAACTCAAAAGGTCAAGGACACAAGAACCCTAAATACAGAACAGGTCTCTAGAACTGGGACAAGTCACCTAATTGAAGAACTCAGTATTTCAATTTGTTGTTCATTTTCAAAGACCAAGCAAGTATATCAATGGATTTGTATCAAGCACATAAGACAACAATCAGGGAGTTCAAGAAAGCAATTTTCTTCAAACAATGAGCAAGGGGCAAAGCAACCTTGCACATGAACAAGAATAGTGACTTAGTATGCTACTCCTTAAAGATTCTACTTGTGTATGTTCTTGGATATGTTTTAGCAGGCACTCAGAACACAACAACATCCTAGCAAACTGTCTACTAAGAATCAGAATGCATGGTCTAGTTGTGTGCTAGAAAGTAGTCACACTTCTGTGAATCATTACATTCAAGAACACTCAAGAATGAGGTCTCAAACAATGATTCACAACTCTCTATTCATGGAGTGCAGGGGTTTGTATATGAGGCCCTCAGATTGACCTAGTTATGCCCATGCAAGTACACCAAGAAATGAGAGATTCAAAGATGAATAGCAAGCATGCTAATCTCCATGATCATCAAGTTATTGCATGCAAATGAAACTAGTCTAGATGATAACAATGCAAGAAATAAACTATTCTATTGAAATGAATGCTTATACAATGTTAATCTATGAAAGGAAACATGAATTTAAACTATTATTTGAATGCAATATTAATCTAAACTATGGATTGCCATAAGGCATGAGAGAAGAAGACAAGAAGAAAGAAGTCTCAAATATCCAAGCTCCAAATGTGCTCAACAAGCTTCTTCCAAGATTGCTCTCCAAACCTGCAGTATAACAATAACATGAAAATTCTCGGATCTAAAATGAGAAGGAGAGGGCTCCTTATATAGGAAAATGTGGAAGAGAATGCATCCTCAAGAGCAATGTGGGATAAATCCAAAAAGATGAAATAAAGCTCATTTTTTAGAAAGTGTGGAGAGAAAAGGGATTTTATTTATTTTTAATTATTTGTTTCCCTTTTTTCATCACAAAGAGCTTTAAGAGGATTTTTTATTTATTTAAAAGAATGATTCTCTATTAATTAAATAAGATAACATTATTTAATTAAAAGAGAGATATCATAAGATAAAATCATTTAATTAAAAAAGATTTTAATTAAATAAATTTATTTCATTTTAAAAGATATTTCTTTCAATTAAATAAAGTTATTTTATTTATTTAAGAGGGAATATTTCTTTCAATTAAATAAAATTATTGAAAGAATCAGGAAAAGGATTTTTGTTTTGTTTTTATTTGATTTATTTCCTTTTCCATCATAGATTTTGCTTTAAGTGGGGATTTTATTTATTTAAAAGAGGAATTATCTTTTAAATAAATAAGATAAGTTTATTTAATAAAAAGAGGAATATTTAATTAAATAAGATAAAATCATTCAATTAAAAGGGGTTTTAATTAAATAAGATTATTTTATTTAAGATATTTCTTTTAATTAAATAAGCCTATTTTATTTATTTAAAAGAGAATATTTCTTTTAATTAAATAAAATTATTGATGAAATGATCAAACTTTAGAAATATTTGAATTATTGATTTAATTACGATTTGATCAAGGAATTGATTTAAAAATTGCAAAGCATTGATTCAGGAAATTGATATTTGACAAATTGAATAAATGGGGCCCAAAGTCTAGGTGACCATTTTAGGGTGCATACACTAGTAACTGATGATGACTACAGAGTGTCTAGGTTGCAAGAACTTGAACTACTAGATGAGCACAGACAAGCAACGTATGATCATCTCAGAGTATATTAGAAGAGAATATCTAGAGGTTACAACAAGAAAGTCAGACACAGAGAATTTTAGGTTGGTGATCTAGTCTTGAGAGAAAATCCTAAAATTCAATCACATCAAGAACGCAAGGGGAAGTTTGAACCCAACTGGCTGGGTCCCTTTGTAATCACTGCTACTTTTGGCTTTGGTGCCTATCAACTCTCAATGACTAAAGGAGAATAGCCCCGAGAACCAATCAACGTTCTCCATCTAAAGAAATTCTATGCCTAAGGCATTTAGTGTATGGTAAAATGTCCTGAAAAAATCTTTAAAATTGGAAAAAGTCATGAAAAAAATGAACATCTTGGTGAAAACCTAGCAATAGGCACCTTGATGATTCACAAAAAAAGTAAAAAAATTGAAAAAATATTTAAAAAATTGAAAAAATGAAAAAATACAAAAAAATGAGAAAAAGAAAAAGTGCCTTGGTGAAAACCTGGAAACAGGCGCCTTGGTAGAAAAAATAGAATCTCTGCCAAGATGGTGAAAACCCGGCAAATGGGCACCACTTGTTTCAAAATGCTCCATCTATTAGTGCAATCTTGGTCTTTCCCAGCTTTCAGTCTTGCTTTAGTTTGTACATATCTCCCAGTTGGTTTTCAATAAGTTGGTTTGTACACCAATCAGCTCAAGCGTCTGTATCCTATCAATGTTCAAACTTGGGGGCAATCAAAGTCATATCCTATGGCCTCCAATGTATCTTAGACGTATCATATCTAGTGAGAGTCTTTTGAAGCTTCATTTGAGTCAGTTAGTCAATCTCATCTCCAGAAAGGATTTTGCATCTACAACAATGCATTTAAACATCAAATCAAAATTGAAAACAATCTATGCTTTTTACATGCTTTTATCTCCTTGTATGCTTACTGATTCGCATTGAGATTTTTGCATAATGTGTCCTTCAAGCTCTTCGATGATGTCCTTTACAGGATTTAGAGAGTGATGACTGGGGGGCATAATCTTTTCTTTGTTTTCTTCTTGGATGTGAAAATTTAACAACTTTGGAAATTCTGGATTGAAATGGTGTCCGACTATAAGAGCCTCTATCTTGAATTGGATGGCCATGCGTACCTCGACCATTGATATCCAAAAAATTCAAGGAAGTTTGATCTAAATATTGTCTTTTTTCTGAGTGAGTTCTTTCTCCTATTGTGAAATGCGATCTTACCTAAGGATGTGAATGATAAAAGGTCACTACAGGTAATTCACATTGGATTTAGAATGATCTCTTGACTATTTGATGTGTTTGTACGCAAGGTGTATTCAGGTCATCACGACGTTTATGTTTTGATGCTTATACAAATTGCAATATCAAAATGCACATGATATTCAGGTCATCCTGACATTTTTGCCTTGGTGCTTATATCTAATCCGACATTCTGAAAATAAAATCAATATTCATATGTCCATGGTTACCTAATCAGTGGGTGTTGTATTGATTCCTACGCATACAAATTGATATTCATATGTCTATGGTTTCATCACTAGTGGGCATTGTATTGATTTATCCGGTTACCTAAAAATTCAATGATGAGAATAACTGACACATGATCAGTGACTAGGTCCTAGGTCTTAGGTTGCATTTCATTTTGCATGTCTCTTTGCATTTTGCATGTTTGCATGATCTCGTAATGCTTGGCTAAAATTCAATGCTTAAACAATTCTTCAATCACATCTTCAAATCTAACAAGAGCTGAAATCTCACACGAAGGTTCCTCCAACAAAACAACAAGTAGAATCCTTTTTCAGGATCAAAATCAAAATCTGAGATCATTCATATTATCAACTACTTGCATAATCAACCTTCTATCATCACAGAAATCTAGAATTCAACTTAACTGATTATCTTACATCAAACTATCAAAATTTCAACTTGGTTAACCATGGTCAACTCATGGTTTCACCTAGTCAAACTTGGTCTCCAGGACCTCTAAACAATGCAGAATGCATTCTTGAATGTGTTTAACCATTCTCCAATCAATTAACACGCTTCTAAACTATCAACATTGACTTTTCTTGTCAGATTTCAATTTTAATCCTGAAGGGGACATGGTATTGCACATCATTCAAAGTCTGTAATCATATCTTTATTGAAATCGTATCTTTATGGAAATCTATTCTTCCTCAGTAATCAAGACAACAACCATGTCTAGTTGCTAATTCATCAAAAGTCCTCATCGCTTGGGGCATATTAGATTCATCGAGATCCATATCAATCTAGTATTCTCTTAATCTTGTAAATTGTATCAATTTTTGCAACTATAGGTTCAATTGTGTTATTTCCTTGATTCTTCAGTAACTAAAGGGTTCAGATGTGATACCTACATGATTCTTCTAAGGACAATCGAGTCTGGAATCAGTCACTCACTTCTTCAGAATCATAAGGTTCAGAATCAGGCGTTTTGACACTTTTGTTTCATTGGTTCATTTACTGTTATAGTTAACATTATCTTTGGTCATTCAGGACCTATTATCTTCATATCAAATCTTTCAATCAGCTTTTGTCTCATATCAATTATCAATTTCAAACATTAGTTCAACATCATACATAGACTGTCTTTGAACCACTGCGCTTTGCACAACAATTCAAAGAGGGGCAAAATGTAATACCCAAAAAATGGGCTATAAGTTCATTAACCTCCTATATCATCAAAATCAAATGAAATCAACATCAAAGTCCTAACCAAAGGCACATCAGCATATCATCGAATCCTAATTGATTTTCATAAATTTTGCATTGGGGAATATTCCTAGTGATATTCCTAATTATCATAATTATCTTTAATTTAATAGTTATTTGGCGATAAATCCAATTTATCGTAAAGTTTGATTAATTGAATATTCTAAATATTTAATTAATTAGATTTAATTCTGCTACTTAATTATTTAATTGAATTTAATTCTATGTATTCCTAAAATTATATTATTTAATTTTGACAATAAATCCAAAATCCTATGAATAATTGATTAAATTCTTATTTAATTAATTAAAGCAAGTTGTCAATTTTTAATAATATTTTTTTTGAATAAAAGTTTGAAAAATAATTGATTAACCCATAAATCAATTGTTTTATTTTTTTAAAAAATCAGTTAAGTTGGAAATAAATCACTTTATTATTAAATTAATTCATAAATAAAACATGCACAATCAGAAAAGCAGACAACTATCAATTATCAATTAAAGCTAAACTCTATTTGGAGTTAAACTCTGCTTTTGCATGTTTTTGTGAGTTAAATATCCTTTATTTAAAAATAACTCAAAAATCAACCTGAGTTATTTGAGTGATTTATGGCTTTTTTTCCCATGCACCTCCAAAGTCCTAGATTTCTATAAAATCAAGGCTCAGCTCTTCACAAATCATCTCATATTTTTGCATCCTCATGCTGTCGAATTGGAGGCTGAAGAATCATCTTTGGGAATCCAAGCTATTGTGAGATCATTCTTGTTTTTTGAGTATTGCATATCATTTAGAATTCATCTTAGATCAATTCATTGCATATCAATTTCATCTTAGATTCTAGATTCATATCAGTTTTCATCATATCATTGCATCTAAAATCCAAAAAAAAAGAAGATTAATTGCATTCATATTTCATATCAGTTTTGCATTCAAATCCTTCATCTAGGTGTCATCAAGGTCACTGATCTTGATACAATCTGAGAACATCATACTCGCACCTATTAGAAGGCAGTAAATCGCCTGGTTAGTTTAGTTTTCCATTATTGCACGATTTTGATTTCAACTAACCTCTAATGTTTTACTAAAGTGTTGTGTCTACATAACAGGTACAAAATTCACACACACATATTGTTCATAACACCTCAAGGTTACTCAATACCTAAAGCATTCAGAATCAAGTTTCCTTGCACAAAAAATATAGTTGAATATGAAGCCCTTCTTAATAGCATGAAGATAGCAATTGAGTGGCGAGTGATAGAGTTATAGGTTCATGGAGACTCATAGCTAGTTATCCATCAAGTCAATGATGTATACCAAACAAAGGATGAAAATATAGTTCTCTACAAATGCATGGTAGATGATCTCAATAAGTATTTCATATCTATCACATTTGAGAAAATTCCTAGATTGGATAACAAGGTTGTTGATGCTATGGCAACACTATCATCTCTACTACAACAACCCGAACATGAGCTACATTATGAGTTTCTGGTGGAAGCATTGTCGTTCCCTACATATGATTCCCCTGAAACACGCATGATTTGTACTATTGTAGGTCACGATTCTTCCAGATACAAACACCTATTTTCCTATCTTCAAGACCAAATCATTCTCGAATCCTTTAACCGGTATGAGAAATGAAACTGTATCTGAAACACATCTCGATATGTTATCATTGGCAATGATCTATACAAATAGAGTCTAGACGGTACTCTTCTTAGGTGTTTAGAATATGATGAGTCTCAACGCGCATTAGAAGAAGTCCATGATGGAATATGTGGATCACATTTAAACAGTTTAACACTAGCTCGAAAACTTATTAGGGCTAGGTACTATTGGCCTGACATGGAAAAAGAAGCTATCAAGTATGCAAAGAATTATCAAAAGTGTCAAGTCCATGGGAAATTGATTCATGCAATAGGGAGAGATCTTATTCCCCTTACTACATAATGGCCTTTTCAACAATGGGCATTTGATCTGATTGGATCCATTTATCCACATTCTTCTAATTGACATACCCATATCATTACAGCTACAGACTATTTCACAAAATGGATAGAAGTAGTTCCTTTGACTCAAGCAACCGACAAGAAAATATCTATGCTCATTCTAAAATACATCATATGTCGGTATGGAATCCCACATTCAATAGTCACAGATAATGGTGGCCAATTCAAGAACAAGGACTTAGATTCCTTATGCTCAAAATTCAAGATCAAAAATCATTGGTCACATATATATTATCCTCAAGGGAATGGACAAGCAGAGGCATCAAATAAGAACCTATTGAAAATCTTACATCGGACAGTTAATAAAATAGGAAAAGACTGGCATCTCATGATCAATCCAGCTCTCTAGGCCTACAAAACAAGCATCAGAACACCCACTGGGGCTACACCATTCACTTTAGTTTATGGGTCTGAAGTGGTCTTGCCTATTGAGGTTGAAATCTCATCACTAAGAATCAAAATGCATGGTCTAGTAACTAATGATGACTATAGAGTGTCTAGGTTGCAAGAACTTGAACTAATAGATGAGCACAGACAAGAAACATATGATCATCTCAGAGTATATCAGAAAAGAATGTCTCGAGGCTACAACAAGAAAGTCAGAGACATAGAATTTTAGGTTGGCAATCTAGTCTTGAGAGAGAATCTTAAAATCAATCACATCAAGAACGCAAGGGGAAGTTTGAACCCAACTGGCTGGGTCCCTTTGTTATCACTACTACTTTTGGCTCTGGAGCCTATCAACTCTCAATGACTGATGGAGAACAACTTTGAGAACCAATCAACATTCTCCATCTGAAGAAATTCTATGCCTAAGGCATTCAGTCTTTGCAAAATGGTCTAAAAAAATCATAAAAATTTGAAAAAGTCCTAAAAAAATGAACATCTTGGTGAAAACCTAGCAATAGGCACCTTGATGACTCACAAAAAAATTGAAAAAATTGAAAAATATTAAAAAATGAGAAAAATAAAAAGTGCCTTGGTGAAAACCTGGAAACAGGCGCCTTGGTAGCAAAAATAGAATCTTTGCCAAGATGGTGAAAACCTGGCAAATGGGCGCCACTTGTTAAAAGATTCTCCATCTATCAGCACAATCTTGGTCTTTCCCAGCTTTTTAGTCCTACTTTAGTTTGTACATATCTCTTGGTTTTTTTCTGTATTCCTATTTTCAATAAAGTCGGTCTGTACACCAATCGACAAAAGCATCGATATCCTATCAATGTTCAAACTTGGGGGCAATCAATGTCATATCCTACAGTCCTCAGTGCCTCAGATGTGTCATATCCAATCAGAAGTTCTTTGAAGCTACATCCAAGTCAGTCAGTCAATCTCCTCACCAAAAAGGATTTTGCAATCAAACACAAACAAACATCAACACAAATGAAAACAAAATTTGCTTCATTGCATTTATCTCTTTGTATGCTCACTGTTTCGCATTGAGATTTTTGCATATTATGTCCTTTAGAGCTCTTCGATGATGCCCTTTATAGGATTTAGAGAGTGATAACTAGGGGCACAATCTTTTCTTTGTTTTCTACTTTGAGTAAAAATCTAACAACTTTGGAAATTCTGGATTGAAATGGTGTCCATTTGTAAGAGCCTCCACCTCATATTGGATTGCCATGAGTACCTCAACTATTGATAACCAAAAAATTCAAGGACATTTGATCTAACTATTGTCTTTTTGAGTGAATTCTTACTCCTACTGTGAAACATGATCTTACCTAAGAATGTGAATAATAAAGGGTCACTATGGGTAATTCACATTGGATTTAGAATGATCTCTTGATTGCTTGATGTGTTTTTACACAAGGCAAATTTAGGTCATCACACCATTTATGTTTTTGTACTTATACAAATTGCTATATCAAAATGGACATGATATTCAGGTCATCCTAGCATTTGTGCCTTGGTGCTTATATCTAATCCGACATTCTAAAAAACAAAATTAATATTCATATGTTCATGGTTGTCTAGCCAGTGGGCGTTGTATTGACTTTGATGCAAAAATCAATATTCATATGTCTATAGTTTCCTAACTAGTGGATGTTGTATTGATTTATCAGGTTACCTAAAAATTCAGTGATGAAAATGACCGACACATGATCAGTGACTAAGTCCTAGGTCCTAGGTTTGCATTTCATTCTGCATGCCACTTTCAACTTCGCATGATTGCATTCATCTCATGATTTCAAAATCAGCTTAATGCTTAATGATTCTCTAAAACTATGCTAAACATGACACAAGGACTGAGTATTGTATGAAGACCCCTCCAACGAAACAAGTAGAATCCATTTTCAGGATCAAAATTGAAATCTGAGATCATTTACATTGTCAAAATCGTGATTTAAAATTTTCAGACCTAGGACGACCGACTACTTGCATAATCGACCTTCTAAACATCAAATGATTCCAGAATTCAACTTAACTGATTATCTTACATCAAACTATTCAAATTTCAACTTGGTTAACCATGGTTAACTCATGGTTAAACCCAGTCAAACTTGGTCTCCAGGACCTCTAAACGATGCATAATGCATTTTCAGACATGTACAAAAAATTCTACAATCGATTAACATGCTTCTAAACTATATAACGCTGGCTTTTCTTGCCATATTTTGATTTTCATCCCGAAGGGGGCATGGTATTGCACATCAATCAAGTCTGTAAATCAAATCTTTCCTCAGTAATCAAGACAAAAACCACGTCTAGTTGTTGATTCATCAAAAGACCTCATCGCTAGGGGCACATCGCTTGGGGCATATCAAATTCATCAAGATCCATATCAATATGGTATTCTCTTAATCTTGTGAACTCTATTAGCTCTTCATAACCATCAATTCATTAGTGTTATTTCTTTGGTTCTTCGTAACTGAAGGGCTTGGATGTGATACCATTTCGATTCCTTTGGAAAATTAGGTCACTCAGTTCTTCATAATCATAAGGTCCAAAATCAGGTGTTTTGATACTTTTTCGTAATCATCGGTTCATTGTTGCTATAGTTAACATCATCATGATTCTTGGTCAACCAAGCCTTGAATCAGCTTTTTCCAATCTTTCAATCGATTTCGGTCTCAGAATTGGTTCATCTTTCAAATCAACTTCAACATAAAAAATAGACTAATCTTTGAACCACTACGCTTCACACAGTGATTCAAAGAGGGAAAAAATGTAATACCCCAAAAATGGGCTATAGGTTCATTAACCTCCTACATCATCAAATCGAACGAAATCAACACCAAAAGTCCTAACCTAAGGCACATTTGCACATCAGTTTATCAAAAATTGATTTTATCCTAATTCTGCATCAAGGAATATTCCTTAAATATTCTTAATTATCCTAATTATCTTTAATTAAATTTTATTTGGTGATAAATCATATTTATCCTAAAGTTGATTAATTGAATATTCTAAATATTTAATTAATTACTTTAATTCTACCATTTAATCATTTAATTAGATTTAATTACATTTATTCCTAAATTATATTAATTAATTTTGACAATAAATCAAAATCTATCGAATAATTGATTAAATTCTTATTTAATTAATTAATGTCAAATTGTCAATATTTAATGATATAGTTTTTGAATATCAGTTTGATTAAATAATTGATTAACCCATAAATCAATTGTTTTAATTCAAAAATCAGTTAAGTTGAGAATAAATCACTTTATTTTTAAATTAATTCATGATTATCTATGCACATTCAAAGAGTAGTTAAACTTTAAATCAGAAAATCAATTCAAGTTGTTATCTTTTTGAAACTCAAAAAGCTGATCTAAACTTCTGATTTGAGTCAAAAAGCTATTTTTACATGATTTTTATGAGTTAATTAATTTTGATTTCTTGTTAACTCAAAAATCAACTTGAGTTTATCAAGAGTGATTTATGGCTATTCTCAATGTATCATCAAGCCCTGGATTTCTATAAAATCAAGGCTAAGCTCTTCACAAAATATATCTCTCAAATTTGCACAAATACTCTAGCAAAATTACATCTGAAGAATCAAGCATTTGCGACAGGCAACTTTGTGAGATCTTTCATTGTTTTTCATAGTTTTGCATCCATTCTCATATCAATTCATAGTATTTAGTATATCATTGTTAGATCAATCTGCATATCATTTTCATTCATCTAGATTAGATTCATACAATTTTTCATCTTATTGCATCAAAAATCCAAAAAGATAGATTAATATGCATTCCATCTTCATTGCTTTCAATCATTTAAATCCTTCATTTAGGTGTTGCATTGTCACTGATCTCAGTCTAATATGAGAATACCATACTCGCACCTACTAGAAGGTAGTAAATCGCCTGGTTAGCTTAGCTTTTCATTTATTTGTAGATTTCAATTTTGCTAACCTCTAATGTTTTACTAAAGTGTTGTGTCTCCAACTAGGTACAAAATTTCACACACACAATAATAGTAAAATTATTAATTCACACTCAAATTTTGGAATTTTCATTATCAATAAAAATTGAGAAAATATATTTCATCGTTTCATTAAAAGAGAAGTTTTTATTTAAAAACCAAACTTCACAATATTTTTCTTGTGGAAAAGAGAAATGACCAGCTTTCAATTTCATTCAAGAAGAATGAAAATTTTAGGGTGTTGTGATGATGCCAACCCCTAAAACATTTACAACGCTGGTTCTAAGGAGGAAACGGTTAAATTTCAGCCATATGTGGGTTATTTTTATTGTACGCATTGTCCAAATCTATAAAATGGTGCTTACAGAGGAAAGTTTAAAAAAAAATTTAAAAAAATGTAATTGTCTTGTTTTTTTTAAAAATCACACTTTAAGTTCTTCTACAATGCTATATATAAACAAAATGCCACATATGGAATAGAAAAATATCACAACAAAAGAAAGTATAAAGATTTAATCTTTTAAATACCGAACTCCTAACTATCATCGCCTAAACATATATATTTCAAATTCACATCATTATGACACATCAACGATACTAATATTAGTGAAGAGGAATTTACTCAATGCTAAAATTTTACAGCCTCATTTTGTTTTCAACAAACAATAAAATGCAAAAAGGTAAGAGCTCAACAAATTCAGATTTAACACAATAAAACTATGCGTTAAGAGGTTAAGCGCACATTTTCTCTGCTAAATTTATCCTAAATGCTCACAATTTCTATGGAATTCAATACACATAATTACAACAATTTTTGAGAGACAATAAGTTTTGGTAGCCGTGGAAAGTAAAAGAAATTTGCATGGTTTTCATTGATTCAAATTTTCCAAACTAAATTAGCCATGCTGAAATGTTATATTTCACATTTTAGAGAATGTCAAAAAGAAAAACAGAAAAAAAAGAGGAGCCTGGAAACTATGATGATGAATCTAAAGAAAAATTGGTACTTCAAGCAATTTTGAGAAAACAATTTCTGGCTCCAATGTCCAAGCAATCTCCCTCTCTCCAATTTCCCTGGTATTTTTATGGCGTAGAAGATGATTGATGACCTTTCAATCCTTTCAAAAAAATAGATCTCTTTCCAGCCTTATGTGTAATCCTCCAATTTCTTCTCCTTATTTTCTAATTCTTCTCCATGCATCCCTTCAAAATGTCTCACTCCTCCATTTAAAACCATTTTTGCCAATTTGCCATGTTGAAAATGAGAAGTCCATGCCATCAATTTTTCATGCAATCTCCAGTTAATTAATAATTTTTATCTCATCTTAATTGTCCACTCCGCTTATAAGAGGTAGTTTTAGAATTTGATTCTTCCATAATTTAATACTTCTTCAATGCATTGTTTTCTTCGAAGATGGATATGTACACTATTTAAAAAATAATTTTTAAAATAAAAAGATAAATATCATTTTAATAATATTTATTTCAAACACATAAAACAAAATAACATTTTAATATAAAACATATAATTAATATATTTTTTTTTATACTTCCAAAATCCTATTTATATCAAGAATAGAAGAATTTTTCTTTTATAATATCAGAATATAACCACAATTCATATTCGCATATGCATAAAGAAAACACAAAATTAAGAATAAAACATTTTTAACTAAGTGATGTGCACAACCATATATCCAATTCCACCACTTCTGAGGAGCTATCCTCCTCCACCTCAACCACACCCCCGCCTTCATTCCCACCAAACCAAATAAACCACTAGATTGATCATTAGTAGGTTAGTCTATTAAACCATAATTGAAATTCAAATTGCATCATTTCCATTGCAAAATTATAATTTCATCATTTGCATATAAACTATTTAACACTATATCATCATCATAAAATATATGATAACATCATAGCATGACATCAATAAGTCAAAATCAATCATACAAAATGACTAACTGTATCATCTTAAAATGGAATCACTTCTATCTTGGTAGGTTTAGCACCCTCTTTCAGTACATTTTCATGATAGATTTGCATTTAGGATGCATTTTCACTTGATTCCTTTGTTTCTAGGTGAAATTAGGGTTAGGATCCCGAGGATTCTCCTTGATTTCCCTTCTTTATGGCTCTATTTTCTAGGTAGGATCTAGGTATTGGTCCTCCTAGTCCTCATAACATTCATTCTAGGTCTCTGTGCCTTCTCCTGACATTCTTCCCTATTTTCCCACTATTCCATGTCTCTGGGCATCCCCGAGACTTCCTGTTTTCAATACTGACTAGATCTGGACCTTTGGGTCAAGGTCGAGGTTGACCTTGACCTCTGTCAAGTTTTGGTCCCCCTTTTCAAATTTGGTTCACAGCGGGCCCCGAAATCAATGTCGGGCCTCTAGATCTGAATGTGGAAGGGTTTTAATTCAAAATTCATTTAATTCTTTTCCCTCAGTTGGTTATTGTGATTGGACCATAATTTGAGGTGAAATTTGAATTATGGGTCCTTACATTTCCCGAGGAGTCTTTTCTTGAAACCTCTATATAAGCACTCTCTTTTGCCTTCATTTTCACCAAGTATCCATCAAGTGGACACACAATCGATTGAAGCAAGAAAGTGATGGTGAAGTGATGATGCAAGATTGCAAGAGGATGATATAGAAGATCAAGCCATTGTTGATATCAAGCATTTTTTAGGAAAAAACATTGTGGACATTCATTTGGAGCAAGAAAGATCCCATCTTCCTTGATCCACCATTTTCAACATTCAAGCATTCAAAGATACAATCATGGGGTAGAAACTACAGATTGTGAGTTTGGTAGGAGTACTTTAGCCTTGGGGGCTTGATATGCTTTCTTTATCATATTCAAATTGATGCATTGCTTTCTCATATCAATTCATGCTAGGGTTTCAATCTAGAGGATTAGATCTTGGCATTACACATTCAATACAAACACATATTCTATCACATCTAGCTATTCATGGAGGTGGAGATCACCAAAACGGGGGTTTGACTAAGGAAAAACCCTATATAGCCACCCCAAAACACCATTTTCATATATTTACAGTCATTGTTTCAGGAGTTGCAGAGCAGATCTGAGTACCCTTTTCACCAAACTTCCAGGATCCGTGAACATAATTTATGTCAGAGCAGTGCAGGTCAAGGTCAACTTTTAGGGGTAAGATTGTGCCTTGGGGTAAGATCTTACCCCTGTCTTAGGGTCAAGGTCAACCTTCCTTAGAATTGGAAAAGCTTTCTGGGTTTTCTCCATCTCTATTTTCCTATCCCAGATCTAATTGCAGAATTTCTTGAAACTGAGCAGAAACATCAAAAAATAGGTATTTCCAAATCAGTTTTTATTATGAGGTATGTGTTTCATCTTATCTAATTTCAAGCATTTATAGATTCACATTACTTATCATTATCAATTTATATGTATTGTGGGAAATTTTAATTTAGGGTCTCTATTAGGTACATTGTTAAAACCCTACCTATCTATCATCATTCCCACACCTTACATTTTGGTGAACCCGTTTATGACAACTCTTTCTTTTTGGTGTTAGATTTTCATTCTATGTTAGATCTTACATGCTTATCAAAGTAGATTTATTTTATGCTCTTGCATTTATATTTCAAAATTACAAAAAAATTGCAAAATCTATTTAAAAATACAAAAACATTTATATTTTCATGCTTTTAGTATTACTTTGTATTCAACATGTATGGTTCTTGTTTTGAATACTTTGATGAGGATTTTATTGTACAAGAGGATAGATTCCCTAATGAGGTACATGGAAGTGAGGATGAAAATTGTATGAATGAGATCTCTATTGATCCTATTCCTATTTCACTCTCCTCCACAACCTCTTCAATTGACCTTTACTATAGGGTGTGTGCATGGTTACCTTCATGTCCCACTATTAGCAACATTGATAAACCTAAAATGATATATCCTAAACATTTTTTGATGGTAAAAGGATGTCCTCAAATAAAAATTAAGGGTAAACCTAAAGATCCTTTGGATTTATTTGATAACACAAATTCCGTTTCACATGCTTATCGCACACAGAATAACCCTCAGCCTACTTTCTAGTTTCTTTATCGCCTTCTCAACCTATGTTTCCTCAAGCTCCTAGGTTTCCATCTACCTTTAAGGAGTATGACTTAGTAGAACAATTACGTGCTACTCATGCTAAGATATCTTTATGGGAATTACTTCAATCTTCCCCGACATATCATGAGGCATTGCAAAAGGCTTTATCTACTCTTCCTGCTTCGCCTCCTATTCAAGAGATCATTAATTCCTTTTTGGAGTGCATGAATACTATGCCTTTTATACCTCCTATTGTGTTTACTGATGATGATTTACCTTCTCTTGAGGTGCAAAATTAATATGATGCTCTTATGGTCATTGTTTCTATTAATCAAAGTATCATTCGTAGAACATTAATTGACAATGAATTTGGGCTTAATGTTTGTAGCATGGATACGTTTAAGGCAATTAAGGCTAATCTCACAACTATTCAACCTGATAATGTCCCTATTCATGGATTTGGCAATATTGCAAAGAGAACTTTGGGCATTATTACCTTACCTGTTGAAGTTGGTCCAGTTATTCTAAATACACCTATTCATGTTATGCCTGGACCTCTCAATTATAACTTTCTTTTAGGTAGACATTGGTTACATACTATGCATGCAGTTCCTTCTACTTTTCATTGCAAGGTTAGGTTCATTTATAAAAAATTAATTTATACGTTACATGTAGATGATGCGCCTAATCCTTTCTTAAATGCGAAATATGTTAAAGTTTTTGAGCCTCTTCAACCAAGCAAAGAGACTGAAAAGAAACCTAAGATAAAACAAACTGAAGCTCCATCTTCTTCTTGGAATGAGGATGATTGGGGAAAATTGGACTTTAATCCTACTTTCATTGGAGAATATAAGGTCTCTGATTTGGAATTCATGAAACAACAAAGTGAATTTGAAAAATAAGTTTTTACTCCTTCCCTGCTTTTTGAGGAATTAAAAAGTAACTTTGTTGCTGCCTCGATTGAAGAAATAATTGAAACAATAAAATCTAATTATTATGATATCGTGACATACATTGCTTCTTGGAATCCATCTGATATGGCTGATAGATATTGTTCTGGTTATCATCTGCTCAAGAAATCAGGATTTAATGGGAAAGGATGTAGTAAATATGAGCAAGGTATACAAGTGCCTTTGGATAATGAAGTTTATGATCATACATATGGATTGGGATTCAACCCTTACAAACAACCATCAACTTTTCCTCTCAATGTTAATCATATATGTGGTGGAAACTTGAATTTGGTTAACCCACTCTTCCTTGACATTAATCAAAGACCTACTTTGGATATTTTTCCCAAAGATGAAGCCTTGGCAGATTTTTTAGGGGTTTATGAGGATTTACCTATGTTTCATCACGAATGACAAAAGCCTTATTGTTTAAGTTCCGATGCTTATTTTGGAGAACACGATGAACATAATATTTATTCTTTACCAATGGATTCTTTGACACAAAGTGATCTGCTAATAAATGAGATTGTTGATATTCAAATGGATGAAAATGATTTTGAAAAGATGATAAAATTTGGGAAATGTTTGAATCAGGATGAACGCGATCAGTTGGTTTCCCTTTTACTTGAATTTAAGGACATTTTTGCTTGGACATATTTGGATATGCCGAGTATAGATTCTAAGATTGTTACTCACAATATTGTTCTCAAACCGAATGTTAAGCCTATGAAGCAAAAAATTTGAAAGATAAATCTGTGAATTACTTTATTAGTTAAGGCTGAAATTGAAAGATTATTGGATGCTAGATTCATGCGCTCTATTGATTACTTAGACTGGATTTCAAACATTGTGCCTATTTCAAAAGGAGAAAATAAGATAAGAATGTGTACTGACTTTAGAGATTTAAATAAAGCATCCTTAAAAGATGATTTCTTGTTACCTAATATTTATATGATTGTGGATTCAACAATGGGTCATGTTTTATTATCTTTTATGGATGGATTTTCTAGCTATAATAAAAATTTTATTCCTCCTAAAGATCAATTTAAGACCACATTTATAACACCTTGGGGAATATTTTGTTGGGTCATGATGCCTTTTGGATTAAAAAAATGCAGGAGCAACTTATCAACGGGCTATGGCCTTGATTTTTCATGATTACATTCATAAGATTCTTGAGGATTATGTGGATGATATCTTAGCGAAGTCTATACAAAGAGAAGATCATGTTAGAATTTTACGACAGATATTTGAAAGGATTAGAAGTTATAATATGAGGTTGAATCCTAAGAAATGTGTCTTTGGAGTTGATTTCGGTAAATTATTAGGATTTATAATCTCTAAGTGAGGCATCGAGGTAGATACTAAAAAGATTGAAGCTATTGTTAATATGCCTCCTAAGAATATTTCTCAGTTACGAAGTTTACAAGGAAAAATTCAAGCTATTCGTCACTTTGTTTCTAACTTAGCTGATAGAACTATTCCTTTTACTTCCTTGCTTAGAAAGGATACCACTTTTTCTTGGAATGATGAATGTAAACAATCCTTTGAGAAATTTAAGGAGTATCTCACAATCCTCCTATTTTGCAACCCACTCAATTTGATAAACCCTTTTATTTGTATACTTCATCCACTTCGAACACGGTGAGTGCGTTGTTAGCTTAGTATGATAGTGAAGGTAAGGAAAGACCCATGTACTACATTAGTCAAAATTTACTTGATTATGAAACAAGATACATAGATTTGGAAAGACAATGCTTAGCTATAGTTTATGCTTGTCAGAAACTCAGGCATTATCTCCTAAATGTTGAAGTGAATGTGATTGTTAAATTTGATCTATTGAAATATCTTCTCTCAAAGATTGATCTCTCTGGCCATTTAGAAAAGTGGGTGACATTACTTACAGAATTTGATCTTAATTTCATTTCTTAGAAGTTGATTAAAGGACAAGCTTTAACAGATTATTTGGCTGAAGATCCTTGTCCTCATTCCGCTGCATGTTTTACTTCAATAGAATTCCCCGATGAAAACATTCTAGCTATTAAACAAGATGATGTTTGGAAATTATATTTTGATGGATCTAGATGTAAGACAAGTTTTGGTATTGGTATTATCTTGATCCCTCCTACAAAAAAACCAATCCCTCTATCATATAAGTTAACCTTTCCTTGTACTAATAATATTGTGGAGTATGAAGCTCTTATAGCTGGCCTACGAGCAACTTCATCCCTTAACATCAAACACTTGCAAATTTATGGAGATTCACAATTTATTGTTGAGAAAATTAAAGGAGGTTATCAGACTAAGAATGATAAAATGACACAATATAGAGATTTGGCTCTTGATGTGCTTTCACAATTCTCTTCTTATACGATTCAAACTTTACCTAGGAAAGATAATCGACATGCGGACGCCATGGCAAGTACAGCCTCTTTGGTTTGTCTTGAGAAGAATGCTGAAAACTTTTAATTTACTATACAAACTCTCAAAAACCATGTAATTTCTTATAAGCTTACCTCTAATTGTTTCAATTTTCATGTGGATGAATGGTATTCTCATATCTTTCATTTCTTGAAAGATGGTACTTTTCTTGAATTAGAAACAAGGAACACGTGAAATCATATTAGGAAGATTGAAGCACATTACATCATCTTAGGAGACACACTTTACAAATGTTCTTATGAAGGTTTACTATTAAGATGTCTTAATAGAACTGAAATTTTGGTAGCTTTGGCAGAAGCTCATTCTGGTTCTTGTGGGGGACATTTTGGTGGAAAATCTCTAGTCAATAAACTTCTTAGAATGGGAATTATTGGCAAAAAATGGAACAAGATTCTTTCATGTTTGTTGAGAAGTGTCCTCAATGTCAACAATATAGTAATTTGATTCATGCTCTTGCTGGTGAGCTTCGTAATCAAGTTTCTCCATGGCCTTTTAATATTTGGGGTTTTGACCTTATTGGAAAAATCTCTCCAGCTTCTTCTCAAGGACATACATACATCCTGACTGCTAAAGATTACTTCACAAAGTGGGTGGAAGTGTGGAAGTTGTTCCTTTTCATTCAACCACTGCAGATGTTATTTGTGATTTCATCCTTAACAATATCATAACATGATTTGGTATCCCTTCGATGATAGTTTTAGATAATGGAACCTCTTTTAAGAACAAAGAAGTCACAAAATTCTTGGATAATTATTGAATTCAACACATATTTTTGACTCCTTACGATCCTTAATCTAATGGTCAAGCTGAAGCATCAAATAAAATCATTGAACAAATTTTGAGAAAAATAGTTAACAAGCATGCGAAAGATTGACATGCCCAACTTACCTATGCTTTATGGGCTTATAGGAATAGTGTTCATACTACCACAGGTACTTCTCCTTACAATCTTGTCTATGGTACTGATGTTATTATGCCTTTGGAATTAGAAATACCTTCTTTACGTGTTTGATTTCATGGGATAATCGACAAAGATACATTTCAAGAACAACGATTACAAGAATTGGAAATGTTAGATGAACAACGAATACATGCTTTAGAACATATAAAATCTTATCATAAATCCCTTCATAAATAATACAATCATAATGTAATTGAACAAACATTTTTAGTAGGTGATTTATTCCTATATGAGAACCAACGAAATGTGAATGCTTTACCTGGTGAAAAAAGAAAGTTTAGCCCAAATTGGCTTGGACCTTTTGTTATAATTGAGGACTTTGGTTCAGGTGCTTATAAACTTGCTGATATGGATGGTGTTTCTTTTAAGGAACCTATCAATATTATGCATCTCAAACGTTATTATCCCTAATTTTATCTTTCTTTCCTTTTGTATTTATGTATTCCTTATAAAATAATTATGTTTGTTTTATAGCTTTTGTAGTTTTAGTAGATTACATCTGAATACATTTATGCACCTTCTTTCAATCTCTTAAGTTTTATGCTATTGATGAAAATATAGTAATCAAACACAAAACTAACTAGTAGAGAAAGTTTTTCATTTATAAAATCTTTTGAGATTTGATACATATGTGGCCCAAGGCCCTATTTATCACTACATCTATCTCTATGCTCTGATGGTCGATGACTCCCATATCTCTCTGGTCTATGATAAGAAGATGTAGATTTGTGTGTCCATGAGTGGCTCCTTGATATACTCATATCACACATACACTCCTGGGCTCTCTGTAAGTCATCTATCAGTTTCTCTTCCCTCTCTCTACACAACCTCAACTCTCATTGGACACACGCAAAGATATTGACATGCTTGCCGGGATCTCTATGGCCAATGGAAGACTCTCGATCACCAGCTGGTAGTCGATAGGATATACATGTATCCTTCAAAACCTCAAATACAAAACTCCTCCACTCCGCTACGCTAGCTGCAGAATGGAAATACATTTATCAATTTAGTGCTCTTTCTTCACAAATTAAGTTAAATTTTCAAATGAATTTCATGTTCCATACTTGGATCTCCCTCCTGGGTGTCACTAAAGGATTTGGATGGTGGAGGCATGGAGTGACTACTCTCTCCATGCTCTCTATGTCTAGGTCTCAGTGGTGGCATCTTTGTATGGGCGTGTGGAGGTCATCGTGATCTCAATGGTGATGCATGAAAAATATGCACATCCGCACTAGTGCCACCAGCTGGGGGCATATCCTCTACTCTCTCATCTTCTCTCTCCTCCTCCATGGGGTCTCCCTCAGAGATGGGATCCTCCTCATCTTTGTGATCCTCATCCTCCTCTTCTATGCCACTATCCCGGTGTGTCCTCTCTGAAAGGCCCAGATCACCTGTGGGATAGTCCTCAGGGAAGATGGGGTGGGTTCCCTTCAGACTCTAGTACCTGATGTAGTCTTGGCTGATGCTTGAATAGGACACATCTGGTGGTACCTCTATATCCTCTATCTCATCTGCATCATTGTCTACTATGCCTACTACTGATGATTAGCGTATGGCGTCGGGTCTCTGATAATACCTCATCAGATGTGCATAATGAGGTACTTCTCTGGGAACTCCCTATAAAAGACCAAACTATCTCATCAATTGATCATAGTAGTATGGCATCACTGTGTGACTCTGATGACCCTCTAGCAGCTTGCACTGCTATGAATGTCTCATCTGGTGTCGTGTATCTAGCCACTTTGTCATCTGACAATAGGGTCTCCATATCACATATGTGCCTGGAATATGGTCTAGACATACCCTCTAATAGAGGATATCTCCGTGCTTCCAAACATCTCTTAGAGGATAAGAAAAGCCTCTTAGTGTGCTATCATCTACCATCATTGGAATGCCTTGTGGTCTTGTATATGCAAAGTGCTGAAACAACCAAATCTACAAAAGTGTGCATATTGTGAGACTCTCTCTTTGATATCTCACCAATTGACATAGCTCGTGGTATAGGTGGGATAGCATGATGCAACCCCACAAGAAAAAAATCCTATCACTCTCCATCCTATGTACAAGATGGGTGAAAAGTGCTAAAAAGACTCCACCCTTTGTGTTGGGTACTACAACCAAGGACAATATACATAGCATCACTCTCCTTACCAAGGGTGTAGGGTCTACCAGTATGGATGATAAAGTGATCTGATCTTCCCAGGTTTGCATCTATAGAACCCATCCCTAACAATACTTTGCATCTATATGGATCTCCTCAGGACCTCGCTATGCTCTCGGTCTGACAGGCTCACCTTGAACCAAAAGTCACAAGATTCTATAGACATCCTCTAGTGTCACAGTGATCTCACCTAAGGGAAGATGAAAGGAGCATGTATCCTCATCCCACCTCTCTATGAGAGTTGATAACATGGCTCAGTGAAGTATAATCTATGGTAGGACTGTTACCTAGTATAGTTCTACATCTCTCAGTAACTGTATCTCATCCTCGCTAAGCTCAGACAGTCTCTCTCTGATGACCACTAGTAACCCTCCAAAGGGATGCTCTCAGAGATGAACCAGGTCCTTTAAGCACAAAAAAACATCATATCAATCTTCTAAAACATCAAATTTGTAAATCCAACTTGAATAGGTCAAGGTTGACCTTCCTGGGTCAAGGTCAACTTTCCTAGGTCAGGGTCAACCTTTTTGGGACAAGGTCAACCTCACCCCAAACAAGGTGGAGACCTTCTAGTTCATGTCAACCTTTTTGGGTCAAGTTCAACATAACTGGGAAAGGGTTGACCTTTAAGGATTAGGGTCAACCTTACCTACAAAAATCATGAATTTGTGAAGTACATAAGTTAATAATAGCAAACTCACATTGGGAAGCAATCATCCGGTAGCTAGACACTGTCTTAGAAGCTCCATGCATGTTGCTCGAAGTTCCTATCTACTGGGAATTTTGCTTTCTCTCTTTGAATTTGTAAATGGTAAGAATGAGTAAGTATGAGTTTTCTTTTCTTATTTATAGCTAAAATTATGGTTTTATTAGGGTTTGCAAGGGTTTACTTAATGTTAAAACTGAATTTCCCTTCTTATGCATTTAGATAGATATCCACTCTTTTCATCATAACTTGAGTTTGGTATCTCTATTTTTAGTGTCTTCAGTGGTGTTGGAATCATGATTCAAATACCTAACCCCTTGAATTAGTTTAGGAAGGATAGGAATCCTTCTAATTGGTTTAGGAAAGGACTTTTTAGCAAACTACATATCCAATGTATAAGGTTATCCTTATCACCTTGTTTCATCCTTCAAAAGTAGAAAGCCAAAATGGGGGGGCATAAGGGGAACTATGCACTTCTCAAATTTCATTTAGTAATTTTTAGGTGATTTATGAATTTTTATTAACCTCGTGTGCTGCAGGTTCTAACAGTTTTCAGCGGGATCTCTACATCAAGGACTTGGCTATATCCTTTTTATTTACTATGATGTTTTCTTACTTTAGCTTGCATATTCATGTGGTGTCATATCTAAGCTAAAGTGGGGGATAAATGTATCATCTTAAAATGGAATCACTTCCATCTTGATAGGTTTAGCACCCTCTTTCAGTACATTTTCATGATAGATTTGCATTTAGGATGCATTTGTACTTGATTTCTTCATTTCTAGGTGAAATTAGGGTTAGGATCTTGAGGATTATCCTTGATTTCCATTCTCTATGGCTCTATTTTCTAGGTAGGATCTAGGTATTGGTCCTCATAGTCCTCATAATATTCATTCTAGGTCTCTGTGCCTTCTCCTGGCATTCTGTCCTATTTTCCCACTATTCCAAGTCTCTAGGCATCCTCGAGACTTCCTATTTTCAATACTGACTGGATCTGGACCTTTGGGTCAAGGTTGAGGTTGAACTTGACCTAGGTCAAGGTCAAGGTTGAATTTGACCTAGGTCAAAGTTGAAGTCGACCTTGAACTTTGTCAGGTTTTGGTCCCCCTTTTCAAATTTGGTTCACAGCGGGCCCCGAAATCAATGTCAGGCCTCCGGATCTGAATGTGAAAGGGTTTTATTCCAAAATTAATTTAATTATTTTCCCTCCTTAGTTTGTTATTATGATTGGACCATAATTTGAGGTGAAATTTTAATTATGGGCCCTTACATTGCCCAAGGAGTCTTTTCTTGAAACCTCTATATAAGCACTCTCTTTTGCCTTCATTTTCACTAAGTATCCATCAAGTGGACACATAATTGATTGAAGCAAGCAAGCGATGGTGAAGTGATGATGCAATATTGCAAGAGGATGATATAGAAGATCAATACATTGTTGATATCAAGCATTTTTGTGGACAAACCATTGTGGACATTAATTTGGAGCAAGAAAGATCCCTTCTTCCTTGATCCACCATTTTCAACATTCAAGCATTCAAAGATACAATCATGGGGTAGCAACTACAGATTGTGAGTTTGGTAGGAGTAATTTAGCCTTGGGGGCTTGGTATGCTTTCTTTATCATATTCAAATCTATGCATTACTTTCTCATATCAATTCATGCTAAGGTTTTAATCTAGAGGATTAGATCTTAGCATTACACATTCAATACACACACATATTCTATTACATCCAGCTATTTGTGGAGGCAGAGATCACCAAAATGGGGATTTAACTAAGGTAAAACCCTATATAGCCACCCCAAAACACCATTTTTAGATATCTACAATCGTTGTTTCAAGATTTGCAGAGAAGATTTGAGTACCCTTTTTGCCAAACTTTTGGGATTCGAGAACATAATTTCTATCGAAGCAGTGCAGGTCAAGGTTGAATTTTAGGAGTAAGATTGTGCCTCAGGGTAAGATCTTAACCCTGTCCTAGGGTTAAGGTTGAACTTCCTCAGAATTGGAAAAGCTTTCTGGGTTTTCTCTGTCTCTATTTTCCTATCCCAGATCCAGTTGTAGAATTTCCTGAAACTAAGCACAAACATCAGAAAATAGGTATTTTCATATCAATTTTATTATGAGGTATGTATTTCATCTTATCTAATTTCAAGCATTTCTAGATTCACATTACTTATCATTATCAATTCATATGTATTGTGGGAAATGTTGATTTAGGGTCTCTATTAGGTACATTGTTAAAACCCTACCTGCCTATCATCATTCCCACACCTTACACTAACATGTCTAAATCAAACACAAGTAAAATCTATCAATTCAAACATAATACCATAATATAATGACTTGGGTCAAGAACATCCGACCAAGTCAACAAAAGTCATCATAATATCACCAATATGTCCTAAATATTAGGTGTCTAATAGATTGGCTTATGACATCCGTCCCCTCTAAGACAAGACATAGACCCAATATCTTATAAAAACATATAAAAATTTCCATATAAAGCACAAGCATGACAAAAAAAAATCTAAGAAAACAATTACGAAAATGATCTATGTATGTCTTCCACATCCTCCCAAGTAACACTGTTAACAAAGAATTGGTCCCATTGGACCTTATACTACACTACATCTCACACACACATCCTGATGGTATGTTGATCAATGAGGTGAGTAAGTTGCACCAACACCACCCTCAAATCATTAACTTGTGATGCATGCCAATCTAAGGTATGCGATGCATCTGGATGGTAGGGTTTTAACAAAGAAACATGAAATACATTATGAATTTGAGCAAGAGAGGGTGGTAAAAAAAGTCTTTAGGAAACATGTTTGACAACCTCCAATACATCAAAGAGACCCACATATCTCAGCGCAAGCTTTGAAGACTTTCCTTGAACGAGATTGAGCTTTTATGTTCTCTCACATGCAGAAACACCTTGTCGCCTTCCTGAAATTGTCTAAAAGTGTGGTTCTTATCTGCATAACTCTTTTGTCTATCATCTTCTTGTTATAAAGTAAAGATCCCTTAGTATAACTAAGAGGGGGGGGGGGGGGGGGGGGTGAATCAGTTATAGTGATTAAACAACTTTATGCCTAACTATAGATATCAATTACTATCTTTGTAGATGCATATAGTAAAGTACTGAAAAATAAAATCAAGATTAACATAATGAAACACATAACACCATCTTTTGTTAACTAGTGAAACCTTGGCCAAGGGAAAACCCCAGTGGGGATGCTACCCACAAAATGATCCACTAATCAAAAGTATCTTGTGAAATATATTGACCCTGTGAGGATTCTATTATATATGTATAGTGTATCTATCCTTGTGAGAGGACTAGGCCCTGTTAAAATCCTTTGACCCTATGAGGAGTCAATTATACAATACAAAAATGGATCTTACTATTTATACAAAGTTCTCACTGCACATATAGTATATATATAATTTCGCAATACAAAACTTTTATTGTTGCTAATATCTTCAATATCTGATCAGTCCTTGTAAGTGCTGACATAAAATCAAACATACAACTTTTCTTCTCTGCTATGATTATCAAATTCACATCTACACATGACATATAAATTTTGCATATGTCACAATAACTTTATAAAACAATTGGCCATCTCGCTTAAACAAATTGTTTGTCCTTTATACCATTCTCTTTATCCAGTCAACTTTCAACTTAATCACATGTTACCAAAACTTTAATATCTTATTACACCATGTTAGGATGGACATCTAGGATTTCATCCTAAACTAATTCATAACTTTATTTCACAATCAAAAGTAACTTGTTAGCCAAAACTCAATATACTCTAACATGCCCTGTTTCTATGATATACATACTGTCTTAGGAAAAACTTTGGAAATCATGACCAAAACATAGTATCTTCTTTAGCATGATCATACACAACATAAATGATCTCCATACTATCTATAGTGAATCTTTATAAAGTCCAAATATCCATAGTAAACCTCACTGAATAGATCTTTGCATCTACTCACTGTAAACTTCCTTAGACAATTTTCTAAGTATCCCTTATCCAAACTTTAGCTATAACATATCTATCCAAAATGAGTCTATATGTTGCCATAAGTGACAACCCTATCATATCCCCTTAGCCAAATTTCCAACAATCTCCCCCTTTGGCATTGATGGCAATATTGTGAAAAATTGGCTAAGTATGCATAGTTATAAAAATATTCAAAAAATTGGCCTATGAAAACTTTGTGGATCATCTATATTTTTACCATCTTATACATATTGTACTCCCCCTTTCTATATACTCACACACACACACACACACACATATCCTTATACATTTTTTATGTCTACTTCTCCCCATTTGACATCAATGACAAAGGGAAAAAAAGTTGCATATACATGTCAAAATTTTGTTTCTTGCCTTCATCCTTCAAGGCTGTGAGATTTTTGGTGATGGCTGAATGAATCCCATCAGTTGCATACAATCCACAATTATTTTTTTCAAACTTGCAAATTTTGTATCCCAAGAGTTCTTCATTTTTAACCCTTTTCCAAGTGACCCTCATAGTTCATATGTTGTCACTTCTCCTCTTGTCAGATTTGCAAATTGAAACTTCCCAAAAATTGTCCTTGCTACTATCAAGTCATTAAGTTCTTTCTGTATTAGGTCAATTTTTGTAGATAATTGGCCTCTAAATAGGCTGAATCTCTTTAGTATCATGTCCTTATTTGTATGGAGAGTATTTAATTCTTTATATGCTTGGTTCAAATTGTTTTCCTCACCAATTATTCTTACCTCATTGTTCTTTATATGCTCATCCATATCATTTATTTCCTTTTCTTTGGCTGCAATGGTCTCTATTGTTTTGAAAATATGTTTGTGTACCCTTGCACATTAAAAAAAATGTCTTTCCCTTCCAAATTATGAATTTTATATCTTTTATGCATTTGTCTAAATGTTCTAGGTATTTCTTGATGTTCTCATTTAGCTTATTGAACAACTATGCTTCATATTATATTTGTGTTGTTATTTTTACTATTTCTTTTATTGAAGAAAATTGTGCATCAAATTATTCAATGACTCTCTCTAATCTCTTCTCCTTCTCATTCTCAACAAAATGAATTTGGTTAGGTAATATTTTTTGTATCCTATCAAGTGCTAGATTTACACATTTATCTGCAAGTTTTATTTTCCTTTTAGTTTCCTCAATTCCTTTTGAGAATGCTAGTGCTGATAATTGCATATACTTTAGTGGACATGTCATCCATTTTAGTATATTGAGAGATCATCATGTGATGAAGATGTATCTACCTTTTCTTTACCTTTATCTAATTACATTGGAATGATTTTCTTTGCTTGCTCTATTTCTTCCTTCTTTTGTTTTGATCTTTCCTCTTGTGTCTCTAACTGTTCGTGTATCATGGGAGGTGTGGTAGAGGGTGTTTGAGTGATCTATGAAGATGGTTTTTATTATACCTCACTTCTCTAACTATCTTCTTTTTCTTTGTTCTCCTCTTCTTGCTTCGCACGTTCACTAATCTGCATATCCTTGCCCAAATTGTCAATATCCTGTGGTTGATCTAGAAATGGGTCCTCTTTATCATCAACGAGGTCTAATGTAATTTAAAATCCTTCAATAATTAAGTTTGGTTTCTTACTAGTACTTGGCTTCTCATTCTTTTCAAGTATTTGAATTGACTCTTCAACAACTTTCTTTAATGCATCTATTGCTATATGTTATGTCTCTTCGGTGATTTTAATGTATTTTCCTAACATGAATAGATTCATCCTTTTCTTGATTTTAAGGGAATTATCCATGATGCAAAGCACCTTTTTCAATTGATCTTTTGAAATATTGGGGCTAAGTTTCCTTACAACATTATTTCTTAAGTTTAAATCCTCTTTCTTTTCTCTATCCTTCCTTATTTCTAATCTTTCATACAGTTCTTTGGGTATGCTGCTCTGAATTTGTATGAGTGTTCTTTTGTATTCCAAAAGATATGTCAACACTATAATTTCTAAGGTTGTCTTCTGATTAAGATTATATTTGTCAAATAATTTCAATTGATCTAGATTTCCTTCTTTGAGAATTTTTTTATTCATTCTCCCAAGGTCAGGTTTCCAACCTTTCCATGTGCTAGTAGAAGGTGTCTTCTATTCTATGATGTTTTCTTTCTTCTTGACTTCTTTGACATGTTTAATTTCCTGTTCAACTTTCTCATCCTCTTCTTCTGATTCTTCTTCACTTGATTCCTTAGAGCGAATTACCTTAGGCTTCTTTTATGTTTGTTTTTGTGCCATAGCCTTTTATCTCTTAGGTCTTCTAGGAGAGGTAATAATTGGTTCTATATTCACTTTCACTTCTTTACCTACAGGTGATATTCTTGTAGATCTCTTGGTGATTGGTGATGATGTTGGGCTTGGTTGAACATGAATTATCTCAACATCTAGTGTACTTTCTATTGGTAATGGTGTTACTAGTGTGGATAGGTGTGAAGGTCCTACTACTGCAATAGGTTCAATAAATAGTATATTTGATCCTCCTTCACTCATTAAATTCGCTAAATGTTTTGTGTGCTACCACTCTTCTTTAGACATTCATGATTCCTTTTTTATCTTATCCATGATTTTCTCTACCTTCTTCTTTACTGTAGAGTGCTCTTCTTGTCCTTTAAATTTCATTGAGTCTTTCTTCACAAGTCCCCCATCTAGGACTGTCCTCATCTTTTTCTAATTTTCAATTAATTATTAATGCATTCTATCAATAAATCACCAGAAAATTCATACTCCAAAGGCTTAATAAAGTAAATTCTAGGTTTAACTACTTCTAAACACATGCTATCAATCTCTGCCATAATGCACATATCATTCTTGTATTTGTCTACTATAGAATGTGAAACTCTAAATCTTTGTTTCATCTGATTTTGGAATTCTTTCAACATTCTGGTAATGTCACTTTCAATTCTCTCCTTAGGTTGCTTTATGTAATAGTTTTTTACTTTCTCCATTGTGCATCTATTTGAATTCCATTTAGATGCATACATTGTGGGAAATGATTTGGTAAGCTGGAAAAGTAAGTATACAAGGTATGATCCAAGTCTAAATGGTGTATACTTGTCTTGTTTGATTCTCCTAACATTATCAATCAGTTGATTTCTGAATATTTCACAAAGATTTACATTTTATCTGTCAATTACCATCTTATAAGATGCATGAACAAATCCCACATAAATAGAATTAGGTCTAGAGGTATAGACCATCTTATATCCTAATATATTTCTCAACAATCTCACATTAGTTTGTTTAATAGTGTGAAATTCCATGCCTCTTCCATCATATTCCGCTTTTGTGTTCTTTTCCACAAGCTTCTTAACTTATTTTTTTGATATAGGATTGATTCTAGTCATGTTTAGGCTAGTTAGATTGTGAATAATCTCATCTGTCAAGTCTATACATTGGTCTCCAATCTAGACTTTATCATTGTGAAATCTACTTAGTATTATCCTAATCCATTCCTCATTGTCAAAATCAACATGGAAAATTTGCTTTATTAAGTCAATCTGCCCTAAATGCTCAAAGCCTTGTTTGTATGTTCCATCATGTAGGTTGTAAACTTTGTCCATATCCTCATAAATCTCATTGTATCCTATGGTTTCAATCTTACAATGTATGTATGTCGATGTATTATCTATGTATAATAAATCACTAGGGATTTGCAAAAATGCTCCAGCCAAATCATCTAAATATGGAGTGATGGTTCTCTTCTTGAAATTTTGTCTAGGTTAATTCCTAATATCTCCAACTACTTGATTTTCCATTTTAATGACTGAATATCCAAGATAAGTAACTAGGCTAAGCTCACAAGAGTGATGAATACCTTTTTTTCTTGTGCTAGGGTTTTGTGATAATACATTCAATATTACTTCAACCAAACTTGAAGTCTTTAAGTCCTTTGCACTTTCAATCTCTCTAAGTGCAAATGGTAAGTAAATCCATCGATCAATGCACTTATATTTTCCAAACATTTGGATTTGCATTAATTGTCCAGACAAAGTATGTTTCCTTAAGCCAGTACCCTTCCATTCTTTGGCATGGTCACATATGTGAATATTATCTTCCATGCAGTTCACTATAGCTTCCTTTAGTCTATTCCAAGGTGTAACCAACTGTGTGAAACTCCATTCAACTAATCAGGGGTTTAGTGATATTCTGATAAGCTTACCCCTATAAGGTGTAATATCTTCAGTTCAAGGTGCATTTATCATCAAAATCTGATGAGATTTTATTTTCTTCATGAGAGTATTATTTCTTCTTATCCTTTGATATATCCTTCTTTTCAGTCCAAATCTGGGAACTTGTAGGTAACTTTTCTTTTGCAAAGGTCTTCTTAAGGTCATCCACTTGATTTATGTTTCCCTTTTGATCATTCCTTACATTGTTGTTCATGTTTCTTTTAGGATCTGGTGATATTTTATTTTGTGGTCTTCTATTTCCAGTGAATCTATACAATCTTGTTGTATATCCCAACTTATCACAAACATAACATGTCAAAGTACCTTTTTCTTGTCTAGCTCCAAATCGATTTATCTCAAGTCTACATTCTCTAGTAATGTGTCCAAAATTATTGCATTTGTAACACATAATAGGTCTCTTGATTTCTTCCATTTATCTTCTTCCTGTCATGTTAGTCCTTTCATGCATTCTACTATCATATCTAGGTTTCCTACATTATCTAGCTCTATCTCCAAAATTAGAACAATTCTAATAGTAACCAAAAAAGGGTTTAGAATACTTACTTGTGCAGTCCTTCTTTATTACACATAAAAAAATTTCCATTGAATTTCCTTATAGGTGGTTCAATCTAATCTTGTGCTTGTTTTATTAGACCTAGTGTTTGAATAGGTTCTTCAATTAGAATAGGTTCATTTTTTATTAGATCTAGTTTTCGCTTGTCTTTAAGATCTTTAGTTGTTTTAGATTGCTTTGATGATTCTCCTTCATTGTTACCAATTCATGTCTTATCAACTTTAGGTCTTTATGTTAGTGGTGCAAGAGAAACCTTGTTTTATTTGTTTTGTAAGCCATATTTGGCATGTTTTGATTTCCCTAAGGTCATGTTGACCAAGTTGTGGAATCCATTAGGGATTTGAAGTCTATCTAGGTCCTAGGTTCAAATTGTGAGACTACTGCATGATGGTCTTTTACTTGGTAAATTTAGGAAGATGATGTCACAAGGTTTAGAGTGCGTTAATAATTAATTTTGGAGTCAAGTTGGGGTCTAGAACTCCATAGGACCTTCTTAAAGTCTCTAGGAAGCAAGATTTGGAAAAGTTGCTAAATTGTTGTAAAAGTTGCTAAGCAACTTTTGCAAATTTTAAAAGTTGCTCAATGCAAGTTTTTCCTAATGCCCTAATCATCTTAAGAGGTCTCTAAACCTTCCATAAACCTATATTAGTTTTATATAAGTGAATTTTGGACCAAATCTTGAGGTTGGTGATTTTACTATATGGAAAACAATTTCTGGAAGTGTGCACAGTGCTTAGATTTGAATACAGTTCAGTAAATAGTGAATTCAAGAGACATGTCATGAGATAGATTTTGATCTATGGTAGATAGTAGATGCTAGTGTGTGTCTTTACTTTCAATTTCTACAATTATTCTAGGTCTTTTGTTCATTGCATTGTTCTAGTTTAATTCTTTTGTGTTGGCATTGCTCATTGGTTCATACCAGGAGAGTTGTAGACATGGGAATCTAACTCACTATCCCACTGTTAATTCTATATGGCCTTTTGGGGATAGTGGTTAGACTACATTAGTGTATCATATATAGAAGGAGGGGCCCTAGAAATCTTTCCAACTATTTTTACAGTCAATCCCTAGGCGAGCCATGGTGAGCCTGGCTAGGAAGGACTAAGCCAAGAAGGCAGATATGTTGCAGGGATGATTAGGGAAATGTGGATTAGTGGTTGGATACCTTAGAAAAGGTAATTGAAAAGATTTTGATGCAAGGAGAAGCTGTGATTGATCCATTTGATCACCCAAAAACAAAGAACACTTCATGCAATTAGTAAAAACCTCAAACTCTACCAAAATCAACTATATTTGGTTAGGGGATTGTACGGCCTGAAGAAACCCTAAAACCTCCAAAATACTTGAGAGGTTGAAATTTTTTGCAAGAATCCATAATCAGTTTATAGGGTCATTAGTAAGAAAATATGTGAAAGACCCTCTTTTCTGAGAGAAGGAGGCCTAATTGGGGCTCTCCCTTGTAGCCCTAAATAAAGAAGGAAGTGTGAGATCGGTAAGTGAGATTGATGAAGTGAGAGTTCAAAAACATCATATGGAACCAAATAAGAAATTTTCCAACACCTCCTCATCCCTAAAAGTTCCTATGTTCATTTGGAGGTGGTGAACCCTTATCCTAGTTTTTAAGGGTCAATGTATGCATGGAAGGAGTAAGCACCAAGAATCATGCTTTTTCTTGGTAGAATTAAGTTGGTAGTTTGGTTGGGGTGGAAGATGAGGGGATTGAACCTTTGAAGGATTCCTATAGGTCATTTGTGTCAATTGAGACATTGAGGGGTCACTAGGTGGACCTAGGCAAGGGCTAGTGATTATCTCTCCCAACCTCCCTATCAGATTGGTATCAGAGCCCCAAAATTTTTTGGGATTGCATAGTGCATGTCAGAGTGTGAATCCAATGGGTATTCAAAAATGGTGACTAATGTAAAGTTATCCAAGAAAGTTGAGGACCAAGAGGAAGACAATAAGTTGCTAAGAGAAAGGATAGCCCAATTGGAACAAGCATTGGGTGAAGTGAAGATAAAGACTGAAGAAGTCAGTGATAAGTTGGATTGGAGAGAAGCAAAGGACAAAGAGATTCCTAATGAGGAAAAGAATCTAGAGCTAGACCTTGTGTTACATTAAGAGCCCCTCTTGAAAGCCTTGAAATCCATGAGTGGGAAGGCTCTAGAAGGCATACCCTTTTTCAGTGGCAAGATGGAGGCATATCTAGTCATGGACTGGATAGAAGACATAGAGAACCATTTTGAATGTGATGGGGTCAGCGAGGCACATAAGGTAAGAGTGGCCAAATATAGGCTTAGAGGCTCTACATTAACATGGTGGAAGTTTATCCAAATTGAGAGAGAAAAGGAATGCAAGAATCCAATCTCTACTTGGAAGGGCATGGTGAGAAAAATAAGAGAAGCCTACATGCTAGATGACTATGAGATTCAACTACATAAAAAGAGGTAGAGCTTAAGACAAAAAGACCTTGATGTGAATTCCTATACAAAGGAATTTCAAAATATTTTCATGAGGTCAAATGTGTCAGAGGATGTTCCAGATATTTGAATGACTTGAAGTGGATTATTCAAGAAGAGATGACTCTTCTCAATCCCAAGGTAGTACACTAGTGTTATCAACTGGCCATCAAGATTGAAGACAAGAGTAGAAGGAAACAAGATCAAACCTCTAAGAGCAGAGGTAGAGGAAGACACCAAAGGGGACATAGAGGAAGCTACCAAGGTAGAGGGACTAAGCAAAAAAGTCAGGGAGAGTCCAAACTTCTAGAGCATGGTAGTGATTCATCTTCTAGAGGGAACTTTGGTAGAGGTAGAGGCAACCAAGGAGGCTCCAATAGAGGTAGAAGTGTAGGTAGAAGCAATTCCTATTTTGTTGGCATGCAATGCTATAACTATGGGTAGATGGGACATGCAACCTATAGGTTCCTGTATAAGGCATCTTCTTCAAATGTAGAAAAGAGAGTGGCCTACACTCAAGAGGATACTTCAAGTGTCAAATCACTAGAAATTAGTCATACTGAATCAGAATGGGAGAGAACCTCATGTTTAGGAGGGTACTCATTAGACAACCAGCAAAGGAAGAGCCAAGGAAAAGAAGATAAATCTTTAGAGTGAAGTTTAAAGTCATGGGGAAATTATGCAAGGTGATTGTTGATTTTGGCTCCATAAACAACATCATTTTAGAAGAGGCAATCAAGAAACTCAATATTCCCAAGGTACCTCATACCAATCCTTACAAGGTAACATGGTTGAATAAGGGACAAAGTATCCTAGTAAATGAACAAGCATGGATTGAATTTTCTATTGGTGGATATAAAGACAAGTTGTTGTGTGATGTGCTACCCATGGATGCATGCCACCTATTGTTAGGAAGGCCATGGAAATTTGATAGAGAAGCCATATACAATGGGAAATATGACACTATCATCTTTAAGAAGGATGTGAAAACCTTCAAGTTGCAATCCTTTCTAGAAGAAGAAGGGGAGCAGTCAAGACTCCTAATGTGTTGTTGAGTAGTGGGAAGGAGTTGTTACATTCACTCCAAGCAAGGGACAGTGAAGGATATGCCATAGTAGTGAAGCCCAAGGAAGAAGAGAATTCTACTCAAGCACCACTACCAAAGGAGATTCAAGAGTTACTAGGTAAGTATAAGGATACTATAAGTGATGGGACACTAGCAACCCTACCACCTAAGAGGTCAATAAGTCATCAAATTAACTTCATACTAGGGCCTAATTACCAAATAAGGCAACATATAAGCTCACACCAGAGCAGAATCAAGAGGTGGCAAGACAAGTGTAAGAACTACTTGATCAAGGGCTCATAAAGAAGAGCATTAGCTCATGTGCAGTACCAGTGGTCCTAGCATCCAAGAAAGGGGGAAAATAGAGGATTTACATTGATTCAAGAGCCATTAACTAGATCAAAATTAGGTATAGGTTTCCCATACCTAGGATTGAGGACTTGATGGACTATTTAGGAGGAGCCCATTTTTTCACCAAGTTGGATCTTAAGAGTGGTTACCACCAGATTAGAATAAAGGATAGAGATGAGTGGAAGACAACCTTTAAGACTACTGGAGGGCTATATGAGAGGCTTGTAATGTCATTTGGGATTACTAATGCCCCTAGCACATTCATGAAATTGATGAATGAAGTGCTAAAGGACTATACAAGAAAATTTGTGGTGGTATATCTTGATGATATACTCATCTTCAACAAGACAAAAGAGGAGCACCTAACACATTTGGAGATTGTAGTCAAGAGACTCCATGGGGAATAGTTGGAAATAAACTTGGAGAAATGTGAGTTCCTCAAGAAAGAGCTATTTTATTTGGAATTTTTGGTATCCAAAGGTTGGCTAAAAATGGACCCAAGCAAGGTGGAAGCTATCCTAAATTGGCCTACACCAACCACAGGAACAAAAGTAAGAAGCTTTCATGGTCTTGCTCAATTTTATAGGAAGTTCATAAGGAAATTTAGTGGCATATGTGCACTAGTCCTAGACACCATCAATGGTGGAGTAAAGACCAAGTTTAAATGGACACTAGAAGCCAACAAGGCATTTGAGAAGTTGAAGCAGCAAGTGGCAACACAACCCATTCTCCTATTACCTAGTTTTGATAAAATCTTCACCTTGGAGTGTGATGCAAGTGGCATTACAGTTGGAGGTGTATTGAGTCAAGAAGATATGCCCATAGCCTTCTTCAGTGAGAAGCTTAGTGAGGCTAAGAAGAAGTATTTAACCTATGACTTAGAGCTATATGCTTTAGTTCAATCACTTAGGAAGTGGAGGCATTACCTCCTTCATAAAGAGTTTTGTCGTATTCATAGAAAATCAAGCCTTGAGTTACATCAACACCCAAGAGAAGCTAAGAAATAGACATCTCAAATGGATGGAGTATCTGTAGGACTTTACCTTCACCATCAAGCACAAGAAGGGACAGTTGAACAAGGTAGCAAATGCATTGAGTAGGAGGCTACTACTAGTCAAAGAGATTCAACTCCAAAGCATAGGGAGAGATAGATTCAAGGACCTCTACAAAGATGATGAAGATTTCTCAGAGGCTTACAAGGTATACTCTAATTTTTAGAACCATTTACACAGTCAGTTTGCTGACTATACTTTGCAAAGTGGGTTGTTGTTCAAGGGGAATCAATTGTGTGTTCCTAAGGGATCAATGAGAGAGAATCTCATTCAAGAAAAGCATAATGGTAGTCTCTTAGTGGCTATTTTGGCATCAATAAAATGATGGAGTTGGTACAAAGATTCTACTATTGGCCTAAGCTACCTACATATCTCAAGAGATATGTGGAGAAATGTGTGATATGCATGAAAGCCAAAGGAGGAGCCAACAATGCATGACTTTATCACTCCCTACCTATTCCTAATAGGCTATGGGAATGCATTAGCATGGACTTCATAGTGGGGCTACCCAAGACAAGGAGATGGTTGAATGGTATCTATGTGGTGGTGGACTAGTTTAGTAAGATGAGTCACTTCATTCCCTGCAAGACAACACATGATGCCACTCACATTGCTCAAATCTTCTTCAAGGAAGTGGTAAGAATTCATGGACTTCCCCTTAGCATAGTCTTTGATAGAGATGTAATGTTTATGGGTCATTTTTGGAAGACCCTATAGAATAGGTTGGGAAATAACCTATCATTTGGCTCAACTTATTATCCTCAAATGGATGGCCAAACTGAAGTAATCAATATGGTACTAGGTAACTTGCTAAGGTTCCTAACTATGGAGTATGGACATACTTGGGATTTAGTTCTCCCTCAAGTAGAGTATTCTTATAATGATAGTGCAAACCAAACCACATGCAAGAGTCCTTTTGAGGTGGTTTATGGAATGCATCCAAGAGGTGTCAATGAGCTTAGAGACCTAGGAGGTTCAGATCATAGGAGTGGACATGTTGAGGACTTCTCCCAAACTATGAAGGAGGTTCAAGAAAAATTAAAAAAAACCTTGACAGAGGCAACTCAAAAGTTGAAGGCCAAGGAAGATGAGAGAAAAAAGGATGTTTAGTTTGCAGTGGGTGATTATGTGATGGTACACCTGAATAAGGCTAGGATGCAAAAGGGAATACCTACTAAGCTGCAAATGAAGAGAGTTGGCCCATGCAAAATTCTGGCTAAGTATGGAGCCAATTCTTATAAGGTGGATCTCCCACAAGATGTAGCTATTTCTCCTATCTTCAATGTGGTAGACCTGGTCAAATATAAAGGACCTTTGACTAAGATAACTTAGAAAAGGAAGGAGGTATTGTCTAACATCAGTTCAGTGGCCATACATCTAAAGCCTAAGCCTCAAGCTGAGAAGGTACTTGAATCCATGGTGAAGAAACAAAAAAGGCACAGAGTCTACATGGAGCACCTCATCAAATGGAAGGGACACCCTAAATATGAAGCAACATGGGTAGAAGAAGGTGACTTTAAAAAGTCTGGCATCAACCCTTCTATCTTATCCTCTACTGTATCTTGAAGTCTTTTGTGTAGAGGGAGAGTATGGTGCAGGAGCACCCTTGTTTTACTTGTTTTGTAAGCCATATTTGGAATGTTTTTATTTCCCTAAGGTCATGTTGACCAAGTTGCAGAATCCATTAGAGATTTGAAGTATATCTAGGTCCTAGGTTCAAATTGTGAGACTATTGCATGATGGTATTTTACTTGGTAAATTTAGGAAGATGATGTCACAAGGTTTAGAGTGTGTGAAGAATTAATTTTGGAGTCAAGTTGGGGTCTATAACTCCATAGGACCTTTTTAAGGTCTCTAGGAAGCAAGATTTGGACAAGTTGTTAAATTGTTGTAAAAGTTGCTTAGCAACTTTTGTAAATTTTAAAAGTTGCTCGGTGCAAGTATGTCCTAATGCTCTAATTAGATTAAGAGAACTATAAAACTTCTCTAAACCTATCTTAGGATTATATAAGTTAATTTTGGACCAAATCCCAAGGTTGGCCATTCTATTGTATGGAAAACAATTTTTGGTAGTGTGCATAGTGCTTAGATTTGAATACAGTTCAGTAAATAGTGAATTCACGAGACATGTCATGAGTTAGATTTTGATCTATGGTAGATATTAGATGTTAGTGTGTGTCTTTAATTTCAATTTATGTAATTAGTCTAGTATTTTCTATTCATTTCATTGTTCTAGCTTAATTCTTTTGTGTTGGCATTGCTCACTGGTTCATACCAGGAGAGTTGTAGACACGGGAATCTAAATCACTATCCCACTATTCATTATGTACAAAATTTTGGGGATAGTGAGTAGAATACATGAGTGTATCATATGCAGAAGGAGGGGCCCTAGAAATCTTTTCAACTATTTTTACAGTCAAGCCCTTAGAGAGCCATGGTGAGCCCGACTAGGAAGGATTGAGCCAAGAAGGAAGATATGTTACAAGGATGAATAGGGAATTTGGATTAGTGGCTAGAGACCTTAGAAAAGGTCATTGAAAAGATATGTATGTAGGGAGAAGGTGTGATTGATCCATTTGATCACCCAAAAAAAAAGAACACTTCATGCAATTAGCAAAAGCCTTAAACTCTACCAAAATCACCTATATTTGGTTAGGGGATTGTACAGCCTGAAGAAACCCTAAAACCTCCAAAATCCTTGAGAGGTTGTACATTGTTGAAAGAATCCATAATTAGTTTTTAGGTTCATTTGGAAGCAAATAGGTTAAAGACCCTATTTTGTCATAGAAGGAGGCCTAATTGGGACTCTCCCTTGTAGCCCTAAATAAAGAAGGAAGTGTGAGATTAATGAAGTGAGAGTTCATAAACATCATATGGAACCAAATAAGAAATTTTCCAAAACCTCTTCATCTCTACAAGTTCCTATGTTCATTTTGAGGTGGTGAACCCTTATCCTAGTTTTAAGGGTCAATGTATGCATGGAAGGAGTAAGCACCAAGAATCATGCTTTGTCTTGATAGAAGTGAGTTGGTAGTTTTGTTAGGGTAGAAGATGAGGAGATTGGACATTTGAAGGAGTCCTATAAGTCATTTGTGTCAATTGAGACACTGAGGGGTCACTAGGTGGACCTAGGCAAGGGCTAGTGATTAGCTCTCCCAACCTCCCTATCAGCCAGGATATGTTCATCAAGAATTTTTGCACTTGAATGTAACTTCTCAATATGTTTATTTTCTTGTGTAAGCTCTCCTTTGATGATACAATTGTGCTTTTCAAGTTCTAAAAACTTTAATCCGAAATCTTCAAGTTTAGATGTTACCTTCGTAAGTTATAATTTCAGATCTGCATTCTCACATTTTAAATCTATATCTATTTTTAGTTCTTTAGGTGTCTTGCTTTTCTTCTAAGTAATGATATCAAGTTCATGTCTTGAGACTTCATTTTCATCATCAGCTAACTTAAAATGTTTGATTTGACCATGTAACTCTTTCTTCTTCTATCTTGAGTGTTCAAACTGATCTTTTAACTACTGAATATAATCTTGTGCATCTCTCAACTTATTTTTTAATTTGTCTTTTTCCTTATTCACTTGATCTCATTCTTCAAGAGTTTCCTCAAGGTTTTTTTGAATATATCCCGAATCCATAGTGATATCCTTTAAGATGCAAGGATTATCCCTTAAGAACTTGATGCTCTGATACCAATTGTTAGAATCTAAAGATCCCTTAGTATAAATCAGAGGGGGGGGGGGGTTGAATCAGTTATAGTGATTAAACAACTTTCTACCCAACTATAGATATCAATTATTGTCTTTGCACATGCATATAGTAAATTACTGAAAAAGTAAAATCAAACTTAACATAATGAAACACATAACACCATATTTTGTTAAACTGGGGAAACCATGGCCAAGGGAAAACCTTGGTGGGGATGGTACCCATAAAATGATCCACTAATCAAAAGTATCTGGTGAAAGATATTGACCCTGTGATGAGTCAATTACATCTATATAGTGTATTTGTCCTTGTGAGAGGACTAGGCCATGTTAAAAGCCTTTGAACTTGTGAGTATTCAATTATAAAATACAAAAATAGATCTTACTATTTATACAAACTTCTCACTACACATACAGTACATATATAACTTTGCAATGCAAAACTTTGATTGCTATTGATATCTTCAATATGTGATCAATCCTTGTAAGTGCTCGCATAAAATCAAACATACAACTATTCTTCTCTACTCTGATTATCAAATTTTCATCTACACATGACATATAAAGTTCACATATGTCAATCAATATCATTACAATACAATTGGCCATCTCGCTTAAATAAAGTGTCTTTCCTTTATACCATTCTCTTTATCCAGTTGACTTTCAACTTAATCATACATTACCAAAACATTAATATCTTATTCCACCGTGTTAGGATGGACATCTAGGATGTCATCAAAAACTAATTCATAAGTTTATTTCACAATCAAAAGTAACTTTTTAGCCAAAAATTGATATACTCTTAACATGCCCTGTTTCTACGATATACATACTATCTTAGGAAAATTTCATAAATCATGACCAAAACATAGTATCCTCTTTAGCATAATAGTAAACATAATAAATTATGTACATATTTTCTATAGTGAAGCTCGCTAAAGTCCACCTGTCCATGTAAACCTCGCTGAATAGATCTGTGCGTCTACTCACTGTAAATTGCCTTATACTTAGACAATTTTCTAAGTATCTCTTATCCAAACTTTAGCTATAACATATCTATCCAAAATGACTCTATATGTTTCCATAAATGAAAACCCTATCATATCCTCTTAGCCAAATTTACAACACTTCTTCCTTCAACTGAGCTTGAATTAGAGTCATATGGTCTTCTATCTCTCTCAACATATTAGGACTAACAATGATGTTGTCCTCTACTCTATCCGAACTAATAAGAGTGTGACATTTCCTTCCATAAAGTGCCTCAAATGGTGTCATTCCCAATGAAGCATGGTAATATTTTTTGTAGGAAAAATCTACCAATGGAAGATACACCTACCCACTTGTACTGTTGATCCATGTAGTACATACACAGTAAATATTCAATGACCTAATTTACTCTCTTAGTTTTCCCATCTATCTGTGGATGATAGGTGATGCTAAAGTTTAGTTGAGTACCCAAAGATGCATTCAAGGTTGTCCAAAACCTAGATGTCATCCAAGTGTCTCTGTTGGATATGATGGTCTCAGGCACACCGTGCAATTTGAAAATATCCTGAACAAACTTCTTAGCCAAAGCCAAAGATCCACCATTTATGCATAACTATTTATGCATTTTTGAAGAACTATTACATTTCTATTTTGATACTTTTATTATATTATGTTGGACATTATCGCTCTCTTTTTGTTTATTCTATCTCTTGTATTAATTCAACCATTAAAAGAGACAGTTGGTTAAGACCATTTCCTTGGTAATGTACAACAACATGGTATTAAGAAATGATAGATGTCTTAAAACAAATTTGCATTGATCACTACATCCAAACAAGGGATGGGTTATGGAAATCCTATTGGGTTCCGAAGTAGCTTTGAACCAAACTGATATCCTCTATGTTAAAATAATATCACTTGGAAAGAGTTGTCATTATTTTACATCATTCCTGAAACTATGTCAGGTTCTGATATCATGGATTAAACTAAGGCCCACAATAGTTTCTTTATTCACATGCCTACCAATTGGCGAGTTAGGAAGTCAACCTTTGAAGAGAACTATGGAATCATATAAAATTCCCACTCATTCAACTTAGTTATACTTAATTTTGAAAATTGGTGAGTTTCCACAACATAATTCTTGATAAATTTCAAGCTTCATACACCAATCGTGGATGGTTTCCAAACATAGATGAAGGAGGGGAATTCAAAAATTTGACTTCTATTATGCTTTTAGGATATTTATTTTTAATCTTTTAATCCATATAAACACCTGAAGCAATGAACCATAAGATATGGGAAAAAAATTAAAATTGGCAATGACCAAAACATAGGCTACAAAGGTTAATTCCTCAACCAGGGTTTGACTAGGGTAAACTCCTCTCTACGAAATTTTTTATATCTTCTCTATGTCAAGGGATAGGTGGTACTAGTTTTGGGATCATATTTGGAAGGTACAAGACCTTGACTACATTTTATAACTAAAATCATCAAAAAGTACAAAGAAAAAGTCAACTTAGTCCTAAGAACAAGTCAACCTAGACAACTTATTCCTAAGAACAAGCCGAATTGGTAAAATTTGTCACTCTATATTGACATCAAATTAGATTTTTAGGTCAATTACAACTTCTAGACTCTATTATTTATAATAGGTTTTTCCTGTCAACCCTTTGTAAGTCTATGCATTTTGAAAACCATATTTTCTTCCTTTTTAGCCCTAAATCTTGCATCTCTCAATCATAATTGCATAAGTAGCCTCAATTACGAAAATGGATCATTGCACCCACTCAACGCTCAAGCCTTCTTCAGCCTATTGAGTGATCTTCCTTCCAATGCAATATAGGAGATATGCCTAGGATCATTAGTTTACCTATTTGAACTAGTGATCCCTATTTCTTATGTTACATTTTGGTGAACTCGATGTGTGACATTTTCATTATGATTTGGTGTTTAAATATCATTTTTATGCATTACATTGATTAATATTTACATTTATAGGTTTCAACTTCTCATATTCATTTCTAGATCTTATTTGGGTAGATTGCATTTCCATGATGGAATTATCTAAGTAAGATTGACTTGTTATCTCTCATGTTATTGCATTTCTCATATTTATCCATAACATGAAGTAGATAATACTTTCTTTCATTTCATTTTGCTTACTTTTCTTCATAGTACTCTTGCATATGGCATTATGAACATTTTGAATATTCTTTTTTCTTTTAGACCATTTCGAGGACTCTTATCCACATTTCTTGTAATTTGATCATAAGTCTCTTAAATAAATGCATGGATTATGTTAATTTCATAAAAGTATTTTATAAAAATGATAATATTTCCATAAAAAATCCCTTGGGAGATTAAAGTGTGTCCTCCATCAAGAATCCATTTTTCCTACCTAGCAATAGGGTGGCAGGGGGGGCTAAAAAGGTGAATTCTTATTCTTATTCCCCTATATTTGGACTAAAGATGTTATTTTTGTTCAAGAAATACTTTTGAGGTAGATGTCTTGAAATGAAGATCTCTTCCTCTCTAGGAACCCTTTACATATGTTGCAATATATATCTTGCACAATTATATTTCCATGGATTTAGAAAGAGTTATGCCTCTTTTTCTAGGTTTATGCATACATTTTTTTATTAGATGATTTATCCTTGGTGTTTAAGTTGGATATTCTTGCTTTTCTTTTCCTTAATATTTCATCCTAGCTTTATGCTACCATCTTAAGGAGGGTGGCATATATGCCACCTCTTTATGTATTATATGACAAGTTCCTCTTGGGCCCCTATGCATTTTTTTTGCCCATGTGCCTTCCCTTTACACCCCTTTACATTCCTTTTGTTCCTATATGCTTTCCCTTGTCACCCCTATGCATTTCCTTTATACCCTCATGTATTTTTTTGTGCCCCCATACTTTCTCTATATTTACTTTTCCATTCCCTTTGTGCCCTTATGTGTTCCCTTTGTGCATCTATGCATTTTTTGTACCCATGTGCATTATCACAACAAATGGGTTGACTAGCATGCACTAGACCATCAAATCCATCTTTACATGAGGTTGTGTCTCTTTGATGGGTGGAACTAGCACAACTTTCTACATTATTTCCCCCTCTTCCTTCTTTTTCTCTCATGGATCTCCTAGAATAACACAAACCGCTAGCCTATTTCATTCATGGCTCCTTTTTTTTCTACTTAATGATCTCCTAGCTTTACTAGTAGGTTAGACCTTGGAGTCTTTTCTTATCATTGAGGGTTCTCTCTATTTCTCTATGACCAATTTCTTTTGCAATAGATTTTCGAACATGATGCGAGTGGTTTAGAAATTTTTCTTTATCAAGGTCTCTTCAACTAGTTGCTTTGGAATATTGTTTTTAGTACTAACCACTCTTTTTTTCTTAGTGTATTTTGTTTTTGTCCTTTGTCTTTGTTTTCATTTTTTTGTTTATGTGTTCCCTATCACTTGGTTGTCCAAGTTGAAATTCTTTATTTGGGGGCTTATGTCCTTAAACTTAGTGATGTCCTCTCTCTCTCTCTCTCTTTATCTCTCGGTAGAGTGGGGGATAAATGTACTATCCTAGAATTGCATCACTATGTAATTCCTCATTTATCTTGGCCACATTTTAGCATGTATAGGATCTCACATTATTTTTTGATACTCCAACCCTAACTCCACTTTTCATTTTGGCATCTCTTTTGTAATTAGAAAGCTAAAATTGGATTTCTATACTTTTTTGGGGGAATAGGTCAACCCAGTCAATCTCCTCCCTAATAAATGCTCCAAAATTTAGACCAAAGGGTGGTCTCAATGGTTAAGTGGAAAATCCAAATTTTCATTATCCCTCTTCAAGTTTTGAGTTTTGAAATGCTTGTGATGGGTATATAAGCAACCTACCTCTCCTCATTTGGGTATATAAAGAAATCATATCAAGCTCTCTCCTACAATTTTTCATCTCAAGCATTCTATAATAGATTTCAAGCATCCTAAGGCATTTCCAAGTCAATATTATCCAAGGCATCGACCTTCTCTCTCCTATTGAAGGCCAAGTTGAGGAGATTAACATCAAGGAAGAATATTATAGCATAATTTAAAAGTCCAAGCATTCAAGTCTTCATTTCATTCTCCTCTCTCTCCATTAAGCATTATGGCAAACTAAAACCTTCATTGTGCAAGGCATGTCTTTCATGATTTCCTTTTAGGTTTTTGTGTGCAGTCAAATCTATTTCATTAACACTTGTGATTACTTTCAAACAAGTATTGCACCATTAAGGTATAGGGTAATTCATGTTTTAAATCTAGCTTCTACTTTATATCAAGACACTTTCCTTTCAAGCATATTTTATTTTAATTTTAAGGTTAATTCCTCAACTAAGATTTGACTGAGGCAATCCCCTCTCTACCAAACATTTTATCTCTTCTTTGTGTGCAAGAAAAGATGAGACTAGTTTCAAGATAAAGTCAAATATATCATAGAGACAATGTCATAAAGAATTAGCGCCTTCAAGTAGAGGATAAGAATCAAAGGTAGCTAGCATAGGTTTTTGTTGACCAAAATGAGTAATTTACTCATTGAAGATCAGGAAACTTGGGATGAAGCTTTTCGAAAGGTAGATAAATTTATTTTAGCAAACTTTCTAGAGGTAATGTGAGAATACCAAATGATTGAGATGGTAGAGTACATTGTTCTTTAGTAAGGATCACAATTATTTGATCAAGTAGTTGAGGAATAACTTAACAAGAGCATGGCTTATTTTTTTCCCAAATTATCTCCATCTCAAATAGAGAGATCAGATTTATAGGTCACTATGGAAACACGCCCAACAAAAAGAAGGACTCCCAAAAATAGAAAAAATATAGGAAGAAATTGTGACATGTATCCAAGCCACATTGGATAAAAACTTTAAATTGAGGAGGCCTTGTTCCTCTCCTTGAGAGAAATGAGAGTCTTATTATAGAATGTTAGGGGCTTTAATTCTCACAACAAATGATTCCTAATCAAGCATCAACTATATTCAAGTGAAGGTAACACTATTCTCCTACATTGAAAAAAATTCTCCATCAATCAAGGTCAAGAGGGTTTTAGTAAATGGAAGAAATGAAAATTTCTACATTCTCCAACATAAGGAGCTTATGGAGGATTAACAATTTTATGGAATGGAAAAACTATCCAAGTTGAGTTAATTATTTTAATGCAACATTGGACACTCATAAAGGTATCCTCATTTGATTTTTCTTTTTACATATTAACATTTATGTCCTCACTTCAACAATTGGAAATTTTTTTCTTTGGGATACCATCTCCCTAGTCTTAACATAATAAAATAGAAGAAATTTTTGATAAGGGAGATTTCAATGCAAGATTGTACCACAAGGAAAAAAGAGGATGTATAATCCTACCTCAAAAGTTATTGAAGAATTCTCTTACTTCATTACATAAAATGATTTACTAGATTTTTCTCCATGGGATGGAATCTTCACATGGACAAACATATGCAAATATTTCTATCGAATTATACAAATATTGGATCTAGGTTTCTCATTTTTATAGAATGGTCACCAAAATTAGCCACTTTTGAATCTTATATTCTCTCATGTTTAGCTTCAAATCACTTCCCTATCCAACTAATATTTTCTCTACAAGAATCTCACCCCAAGTTTTCCTTTAAGTTTCAAGAAATGTGGTTTAGGGATCCCCGTTTTATCCCAAATCAAATAATGGTGGTAAAATGCTCCTTTTATGCCTAGGTCTATAATGCTCTAGCTTGCAAAAAAAATAATTTTTAAAAAATAGAAAGCTAAAGTGTAGAATGAGAAACACTTTAAGATTTTTTTTTTCCATAAATAAAAATTCAATCCCAACTTGAAGAGATAAATGAAAATATCATAAGACTCCTCGTCTCCATTCGGGGGTGCCAAATATCTATTCTTAGATGAGCGATCACAAAGAGAGATAGGATAAATAGGGCCTTGGTAACCTTGTAGAATGAATAACTCCTAATTCAATTTGAAAAAAAAACTACAACATAAATTAGAAGTGATACTCATAAGGGAATGATTTTTTGGAGGTATAAATCCAACAAATTATGGCTCAAAGGAGACAAAAATATAAAATGAGTTTGAACATTTGTCTTAAAAAATTAGATAACAAACAAATTCTATTTTCAAAATTAACTCTAGTACAAGTCATTGTTTGAAGGAAGAATAACTTATTAGTCATGAAGCATAAGGCTTCTTCATAAACCTCTTAAAGGCATCAAACCAAAAATTAGATTAGGTTATCAATTTCATCTTTAAGAACGTCATACAACACATTCCTACTTTATTCAAAAAGTAGAAAATGATCTCTTGTTAAAATATTTTATATTAGAATTAAATAAATGACATGGATCAAAATGAATTTAATAGCACTTTCATAGCTATAATGTCCAAGAAGCAAAAGCTTTTTGATTTTTTTGATTTCAGACCCATCTCCTCGTGTAACACCATTTACAAAATTTTCCAAAGCAATCACCTTGAGGATTGCCAAGATCATCCAAAGAATTATTTTATATGAATAAGGGGGTTTTTTCTTGGTAAGGATACAACTGAAGGTTCCATAATAGATCATGATACTTTTCATTCTATAAATGAAGGTAAAACCCCAACACCAGTCATCAAACTTGATATGATGAAGGCATATGAAAGACAAATTGGTACTTCCTTTTAAAAGTGCTAAAAAATATTGGTTTTTCTCATAACTTATGTTGTTTGATTAGATCATATATTTCACAAATCAAATTCTTGGTTTTAGTAAATGGAATTCTAGAATGTTTCTTCAACTCTTTATAAGGTATGATACAAGGTGACCCCCTATCACCATTCCTTTTAATATTAATGTCAGAGTCATTATGTAGAGTAATTGTAGGAGCACAATCACATGGAGGTTGGTAGGGAAAAGTCATTCCCAACACAAACATCACCATGACACACTCATTCTTTGCTAATGACACAATTTTATTTGGTAAATTATTTGTTCTTGAAGCAAAAGTGATTAAAATAGTTTTAAATGACTATTGTATGGCATCCAAGGGAAAAACATCAATGCAAAGAAATCAAGCATTTTCTTCCTTAATACTTACCCAATGATGACTATTAGCTCTAAAAAGTGCACCTTGTTAAGTTTGTAGAAACTTAACCTTTTGGAGAAACATGGAAACACTCCTGATTAGTGGAATTCCCAAAAATAGAGTGAATCTCCAAATTCTAGGCCGGTTCCTATATGATACTTCACCTGAAATTAATGTAGAATTGTAAAAAATTGGCTAGAAAAGAGATAAGAAGGATTTCCTGTATGAACTCTAAATACTGAAAATGAGAAACAATAAAATGGAAACTTAAGGTGATGCACTAAATCTGAAACTTACAACATACAAAAGAATGATTCTCACCTAAATGCAATCATAAACTCACTCAACCCATTTACTTCATGTTCATGCATAAGTATTTCACAGAAAAGTCTGAGAAATTATGTGTTTAGGAAGGAAAGATAAACTTTCACTACACAAAACTATGACAATTTCTTTAACACAAACTATAACTTGCAAAAAAACATCTGCAATAAATAAGAAGGCAAAATACTGCATAAAAATGATCTCTAATGTATTCTTGCATCTGCCAAAATGAGTTACAAGCTAAAACAAAATGAGGAAAATGACTAAAAAATAGTCACTAAGGCTCTCAAAACTGCATAAAACTAGATCTCCTTTACAAAATGAGCCTCAACTCATACTTATGCAATTTTGAACCAATTGCATTTAGGAGAGCAATAATTCCTGGGTCAGATTAAGTCTGCAAGGCCATTTTTGAGCCCCTCGAAGGACTTCAAAAAGGCATAAAAATGACTCAAAAGTCATGCCTCATTAATATCATCATAAATATCTCCCATAAATGTTGTCTTATCCCTCAAAAACTCACAAAAAGTCTCTAAAAAGTAATAACTCCACTCAGACCTCAAAATCTACATCCTTATCTCCATGACTTTAGCACTGAGTCAAAACTTTGCAAAATATTTGCTTTTTACTTTTAAAGGTAAAATAAATATCTTATTTTGTAGTTTAATTATTAAATGATTTATAATTTATTTAAACAAAATGAATTATAAAGCATGTAATACTTTGAATTAATTGTAATTACGTAATTTATATTTTATTATTTTAATAAATACTAATTATTTCAATAATATATTAAGTGATAATTAAACCACTTAATAATATTAGTAATATAACAATATTTATTAAAATAATAAAATATAAATTACCTAATAATATTATTAAGTACAAAAATAAATATTTCTTTTTACTTTTAAAATAAAAATAAAAATGCAAAGTTAAAATTGTAAGTGATAACAAAAAAACTCTACACAATCGAATCTAGAAACTAATATAGTATATACATGGATTGTGGAAATCTAATAGATTTGAGTGATAACACTATCAATTAAAATGAAATTTATGTTTTAAATAAAACACTCATACATGGTCATCGACACTAAGGAGATATGGAAAATTAAAATGAAAGGCAAAAAGCATTTCCTCTATGCACGTTACAAAGGAATAAATGGTATTCGAACCCTAAAGTATTTCATTTTTTGCATTTCACTTTGATGGGAAGGAAGTTTTCTCCAGCTGCCATGAGGGAAGTAGAGGGTTTGGAAGGAATGTGGGAGGCTTCAAATCTTCATCTTTCTCTTGGAGCCTCCATTGAAGGTTTTTGTGAAGGTTTCTTGAGGTCTTTTATGGAGATTTAGAGCCATTTGTTGATGATTTAAAATACGATGAGCATCCTTGACATTTTCATTTTGTAAGTATGCAAATTTCCAAAATAAATGAAGACCTCTCTACTTAATATAGGCTGCGACCATTATTTTATGGGCTTTTCATGAAGAATATGAAGAAGAAATAAAAACACTCTTCACTTCTTTTAAATGACTGCAGTCATGGCTTTTCTTGCGGCTTCCTAGGAGTTACAAAATTTTGTATATTTTAGTTTTGTAAAACAGTAACATGATCTGCCATTATTTTTATGTCTTGGTACTCTCTCTGATTTTTAAACTGCATATGTTGAATTTATTTGTGTTTATGCTTAATTTGAAAGAAAAATCATTGGGTTGCATTCATTCTCTCAGATGGTATTGTTGATCCTTCATGAAATACTACTATTTGGCTCTGTATAAATGAACTGTACCACTGTCTTTCATGTTCTTAAAATCATTGACTCCATTATGACAATAGATTGTCATTGCTTTTAGACTATCTCAAACATAATTGATATTACTTATATCATTAAATATCTCTGCTCTTATATTTTATATCATTGCAAGCTTTACATATTTTGTTTGCTCATTGGTATGATTTTTCATGACAATAGATACACTCTAGCAACAGTCACCAAAGATGAACAATGTTCCTACTTCTTTGTAACATTGTTTTTGACTATTTTAGGCTCCTGACTAATTTCCAACCTTCAATATCTATTGTTTTTTAGCCATGAAGTCTTTACACTATTTTCATCATACATTATTATTGTAGTATCACTGATTGCTCACATGCTTTGACTGTCTTACTTTGGTGATTCTTTCCTTCGTTGTTGATTCATGTCTAACATTGTATTAACATCACTATTTTTTATACTCTCTACCAATCCCAAATGCATACATTTCTCTCCCTTGTTATGTAAACATAACACTCTATGTATGATGCTTGCTTTTCCTATTCCCTGTTTCAATAGCTAAAATTGAAACTTAAATTTTATTCTTTGGAGTTGGTTCAACTATAGTATTATGTTACTAATTGATAAAATATGTGGCTTTTATTCTTTAATAGTAAACTCTTTGATGCTCATATATGAAATATAATAATGATATTATTTCAAAGGATGATCATTTTTCTTATCTTTATAACCTATTCTGATCAACTATCTTCATCTTATGCTACCATAGCATTTATTAATGTAATTATGCTCTCAGTAATCCATAACTGCTCTTGTATCTCATCATTGCATTTTATTCTTATTGAATGTATGTGATCATCTGATATTTCTTTATATATATGTCTCTTATTAGCAAGATGGGCTCAAACCCTTGTGGGAGCCTCATTTAACTCCACTTGCTAATCAGAGACATCTGACATTGCACATGGAACACATATGTTAGATAAAAATGTATTTTGGTTTGAAATAATGGATGCCTATGTTGGGGGGGGGGGGGGATAATATGTATGAATCTACATCATTCATTTATTAGAAGTATATTTTAGTTCTAACCCATTATCTTTTCCCATTTTTGCAGGACACAGGGCAGCAGGGCATCGAGGATCAAGGAGACTTAGCAGAGTGAGACATCAGGAGATAATCCAACATACACCAATCATTTTAGGCAATGAATGGTCCCTATTAATTCATCCTATCTCCTCCACCTTTGTACATGTATTCATGCATTATTTGAAAAAATAAATGCAATGAACTACTTCTAGCTAGTTTCACGGCTTGTGTGGAGCATACATACAAAACTTCGATGAATAAAATATTACATTTTTAGAAAAGATTAAGTGTTAATTTTTTTATTTTGATCTTTTCCTCATTGAATCTAATAATTCAATCATGTATCAAACTTTTCAAAGATATTGCATTTGGTTTTAAAAGCGCATGAAGTAAAAATTCACCTTTTTCCTTGAAAACATGATGGCTACACTAAATTGAGTTTAAGTAAAATTTTTGGTAACATTCTTGGCAATATCTTCTTTATATCTACCTTACAGACATGAAGACCAATAGCCTAAACCAATCCATTGGGAACATGGTCAATTAGACAAACATGACTGCAACTCATCTAGATAATGTTGTAACCCTTCCCAATTCACTGAGAGTGGGTGTATGATTTGTGACAATGAAATAAAAAATTTCATTGGCATGAATTATAAAAGTATTCTCAATAAATAAGTAAGGATTAAAAAATTATACCTTCTCATTATGCAACTTTGACATTCTGAAAACTCTTGGAAACTTATTGAAAACTGGGAAAGCTAAAAGTGAGACTAACTTAACCATGCTTGACAACACTTAGGGAAAACTAAAAAAATAACCTACCCTAGCCTGACCAACAACATAACATGCTAAACAAAACCATTTATTGGTTGGCTGAAATATTTTCCTCTTCTCCTCAAATTGCAATAATGCACATGCCCATAGGCAAATACAGGAAGATGGAAAAATGAAACACGTTTAACCAACTCATGCAACATTTTCTGAAAGATGAAAATGATTTCACTTACTTCACCGTGTTGATGGAAAAGATTGGAAATTTGTAATGAAAGAGCATGCTAGATTTGATTTTCCTCATTAACATCCTCATACTCAGGTGTTGACATAAATGAGGCCTTCTCACTTATCTCCATTTGAGCCAAGCACCTGATTGGGAAGCCTCCCAAGAGCACAAAATTAGAGCTTTCTTTGTTGGCTTCTTTATTTTCTTCCTTTGATTCAGATTCACCATGGATTTCCTACATAATCGATAGGCATGTTAACTCTTCTTCCATATTTAGCGAACCATCATCTTCTGTTAAGACAACTAGAGGCTTGTCAAAGCTATCAATCTGTAGAAGGTTCATAGGAATAATTATTTTAATATCATTAGGCTTTACACAAAAATATCTATGGTGTAATCAAAATAATCCTCCGCAAGGTTATTGTCAACTTCCTCATCTTGGAAATATTCCTCTTCTACTGAAAGCTCATAAACCAACAAATAAACATCATGATTTATATCTTCCAACTGTGACAAACTTGTTGTTGATGTGATCAAAACCATATCCTCTTCATGTAGCTCAACAAAACCATGAAGTTCATTTGACAACTCAAATGAAACATCCTCTTTAACACACTTTTATTGCTCATTTTCATTCAACTACTCCACAAAAGTAGGAAACTCAACAAAAAAGGGTAGGTCATTAGCCCAAAACATTACATCTTTTCCTGCATCAAATTCCTCATCTTTTACAACCATTGGAAATTGTTCATCATTCTACTCAAAATAAGTAGGAAGCTCATCAAATAAATTTATTTGTACCTTCTGTCCCAATTGGTTCTTCTCTTGAGCCTTTGTCACTTTATCATCCAAATTTGAACTAACAGTAGCAACCTCATTTTCATCCCTTTGATCCTAGACTAGCTCACATGGAATAACCTTTCTAAGGTTTGGCATTGTAAATTCAAGATGTTTGGTCCAAAAAGGTTGCCATCATTACTCAATAATTTGATTATTTAGTTTAGATTTAATTTGAGGATTAAGGAAGTGATTTGGATGACCTTTCTCATTCATGGAATCATGTATGGGTTGTTCTATTTCATTGGAAAGACTATGACCTCTAAAACTTGGAATTTGAAACCTTGAAGAACTACTTGGCAAATGAGTAGAATCACCTAACTTGGCACTTGGAAATGAAAGCTTAGGAACCTTTTGTTTATAAGTTGACTTGGGGCACAAAGGGTTGATTTAGTTTGCTACCTTTGTATCTGAGACAACAAGTACTTTTTTCATTCCTCTTTGACTACAACTTGTTTAGTAAGAAGCTCCTGCTCATTCCTTTGAGCCTCCACCTTGTCTTGATGAGTATAAGCTTAATGGGAAAGCTTATCTTTCTACATGTTATACTCATGTTCTCTTTCTAAAATCTTCACACACTCTTGGAAGTTTGACAAAATTTCCTCTAGGCTCATGTTTGTAACATGTTGGCACTAATTTTGAAAATTGGCAAAATGGCTATCTTGGGGCTATTGATGTACATGGGCATGCTACAAGGAGGCTTGAGTGAGGGGGGGAGGGGGGGTAAGAGTATGGATCTTATTGGCTATTTTCTCTTATAGGGTCATTTTGGATGAAACCAGTAGTATAGCTATTTTGATATGGTTGATAGGATGATGTATGGGGAGTACTTTCATGGAAAGGATGATGGTAAGACATGCTTCTATGAAGTTTTCTTCATGCTGAAACATTCAAATAAGCTAGAAAAATATTGAATCACTGAAAACCAGAAAAAACAACTTGTTTTTTCACATACCAACACTTTATTTTCTTGAAATCAATAGATGTTTGATCAGAGTCGCCAAGGGTGTTGTATTTCTGCCTCTCAAAGGCCAAAGTTGTTGTTGTACACACCAACAAAAACAATACATTAAGTCTAAAAAGAGATAAAAATCAGCTCTTGTCCCATTGGGTGTGCCAAAATTGTTAGCTCTCAAAAGTGCACCCTGTTAAGTTTGCAAAAACTTAATCTTCTGGAGAAATATGGAAACACTGCTGGGTAGTGGGCTACCCAAAAATGGAGTGAATCTCTAATTCTAGGTCGGTTCCTATATGATACTTCACTTGAAACTAATGCAAAATTGTAAAAACTTGGTTGGAAAAGGGATAAGAAGGATTTCTTGTATGAAGTCTAAATACTGAAAAAGGGAAAAACTAAAATGGAAACTTAAGTTGATGCACCAAATCTGAAACTTGTAGCATACATAAGAATGATTCCTAAAAATACACCTAAATGCAATCATAAACTCACAGAACCCATTTACTTCATGTTCATGCATAAGTATTTCACATAAAGGTCTGAGAAATTATGTGCTTAGGAAGGAAAGATAAAATTTCACTACACAAAACTATGCCAATTTCTTTAACACAAACTATAACCTACAATAAAACATTTGCACTAAATAGGAAGGCAAAATACTGCATAAAAATGATCTCCAATGTATTCCTGCATCTGCAAAATTGAGTTACAAGCTAAAACAAAATGATAAAAGGACTGAAAATAGTCACTAAGGCTCTCAAAACTGCATAAAACCATAACTCCTTTATAAAATGAGCCTCAAATTATACTTATGAAATTTTGAACCAACTGTATTTAGGAGAGCAATAATTCCTATGTTGGATTCAGTCTACAAGGCTATTCTTGAGCTCCTTAAAGGACTTCAAGAAGGCATAAAAATGACTTAGAAGTCATGCCTCATTAATATCATCATAAGTATCTCCCATAAATGCAGTCTTATCCCTCAAAAGCTCACAAAAATTCTCTGAAAAGCAATAACTCCACCCAGACCTCAAAATATGCATCCTTATCTCCATGACTTTAGCACTAAGTCAAAACTTTGCAAAATATTTGCTTTTTACTTTTAAAGGTAAAATAAATATCTTTTTTTTAAATTTTAATTATTAAATGATTTATAATTCATTTAAATAAAATGAATTATAAAGCATTTAATACTTTGAATTAATTATAATTACGTAATTTATATTTTATTATTTTAATAAATACTAATTATTTCAATAATATATTAAGTGATAATTAAACTATTTAATAATATTATTAATATAAAAATATTTATTAAAATAATAAAATATAAATTACCTAATAATATTTTTAAGTGCAAAAATAAATATTTATTTTTACTTTTAAAATTTAAAAAAAAAACAAAAAAATGTAAAGTTAAAATTCTAAGTGATAACACTATCACTTAAAATGAGTTTTATGTTTTAAATAAAACACCCATACATGGGCGTGGGCTCTAAGGAGATATGGAAAATTAAAATGAAAGGCAAACACCTTTCCTCTATGCACGTTACATAGGAATAAAGGGTATTCAAACACAAAGTATTTCATTTTTTCATTTTTTGCGTTTCACTTTGATGGGAAGGAAGTTTTCTCCAACCGCCATGAGGGAAATAGAGGGTTTGGAAGAAATTTGGGAGGCTTCAAATTTGCTTCTTTCTCTTGGAACCTCCATTGAAGGTTTCTGTGAAGCTTTCTTGAGGTCTTTTATGGAGATTTCGAGTCATTTGTTGATGATTTTGAATATGGTGAGCATCCTTGGCATTTTCATTTTATAAGCTTGAAACCGTACAAAATAAATGAAGACCTCTCTACTTAATACGGGTTGTGGCCATTATTTTCTGGGCATTTCATGAAGAATATGAACAAGAGAGAAAAAACACTCTTCACTTGTTTTAAATGACTGCAGTCATGGCTTTTCCCATGGCTTCTTGGGAGTTATGAAACTTTGCATATTTCAGTTTTGTAAAACAATAACATGATCCACCATTATTTTTATGTCTTAGTACTAGCTTTGATTTTTAAACTACATACGTTGAATCTGTCTATATTTGTGCATAATCTGAAAGAAAACCATTGGGTTGCATTCATGCTCCTAGTTGGTATTGCTTCTCCTTCATGAAATACTACTATTTGGCTCTATATAAATGCTTTTTACCACCATCTTTCATGTTCTTAAAATCATTGACTCCATTATGAAAACATATAGTCATTTCTTTTAGACTATCTCTGACATAATTGAGATGACTCATATCATAAAACATCTCCTCTCTTATATTTTATATCATTGTAGGATTTACATATTTGTTTTGATCATTGGTATGATTTTGCATGATGATAGATACACTCTAGCAGCAACACCAAAGATGGATAATGTTCTTGCTTCTTTGTAACATTGTCTTTCACTATTTTGGGCTCTTGACTGATTTCCAACCTTCAATATCTATTATTTTTTAGCCATTAAGTCTTTACACTATTTTCATCTTACATTATTGTTGTAGTATTATTGATTTCTCACATGTGTTGACTGCCTTACTTTGGTGATTCTTTCCCTTGCCGTTGATTCATGTCTAACATTTATTGGCATCAATGTTTTTAATACTCTCTATCAATCCCAAATGCATACATGCCTCTCCCTTGTTTTCTAAACATAACACTATATGTATGATGCTTGCTTTTCCTGTTCTCTATTTAAATAGCTAAAATGGAAACTTAGATTATATTCTTTGGAGTTGTTTCAACTATGGTATCATGTTGCTAATTGATAAAATATGTGGTTTTGCTACTTTAACAATGAACTCTTTGATGCTCATAAATGAAATATGATAATGATCTTATTTCAAAGGTTGGTCCTTTTTCTTGTCTTTATAACATGTTTTGATCAGCTATCTTCATCTTATGCCACCAAAGCATTTGTTGATGTAATTATGTTCTCAGTGATCCATAGCTGCTCATGTATCTCATCATTGCATTTTACTCTTATTGAATGTACGTTATCATCTGATATTTATTTATATCTATGCCTCTTATTAGAAAGCTAGGCTCAAACCCTTGTGGGAGCCACATTTAACTCTAGTTGCTAATCAAAGACATCTGACATTGCACATGAAACACATATGTTAGAATATAATGCATTTTGGTTTGAGATAATGGATGCCTATGTGGGGGGGGGGGGGATATGTATGAATCTAGATCAGTCATTGCTTAGAACTATATTTTAGTTCTAACCCATTATCTTTTCGCATTTTTGCAGGACACGGGGTAGTGAGGATCAAGGAGACTCAGCAGAGCGAGACATCAAGGGACAATCTAGCACACACCAATCATTTCAGGCAATGACTGGCCCTTATTCATCCATCTCCTCCACTTTTGTACATGTATTCATGCATTATTTGAAAAAAAATGCAATGAACTACTTCTAGCTAGTTTCATGGCTTATGTGGAGCATAAATACAAAACTTTGATGAATAAAATATTACATTTTCAGAAAAGATTAAGTGTATTTTTTTCTATTTTGATCTTTTCCTCATTAAATGTAATAATTCAATCATGTATCAAAATTTTCAAAGTTATTGCTTTTGGTTTGAAAAGAACATGAAGTAAAAATGCACCTTTTTCCTTGAAAACATGATGGCTCCATCAAATTGAGCTTAAGTGAAAATTTTGGTAACAATGACAACACACTTTCTAGCCATACTTGACTTCAAAAATGACTTTATGTTGAGTCAATATCTGGGGAGTCTATTTTTGTAGTCCAAAAAGGCCTAATTATTGGAACACAATCTTGAATCATCTTAAAAATAGAGCTACTTCCTAGAAAGGAAGATAGTTAACTTTGGCAAGTAAGTTAACATTGATTAAATTAGTGCTTTCAATTTTTCCTAGTTATTTCATGTCAGTTCTCAAACTCCCAACAATAATACAAATGACTACAAAGAAAGGCATTAGAAAATTCCTTTGCTACGAGAATCTTGACAACAAAAACAAGAGAAAAATATTAGTAGTATTATGGAACACGTTATGTGAAGATAAAATAGTAGGTGGAGCTAAAATACACAACCTAGAGGTAAAAAACCTGGCCTTGGGAGAAAAGTTGACCTGAAACATTTTTGCAAAACCTTCCTCCAAATGGGAAAGAACCATCTAGGTAAATAAATGGATTCTCTAGTTATTGAACATATTTTTATAATAGCTAATCCACTAGTGGGATAAAAATGTAGAATTTTATTATAAGTTGTAGAGATGTCATCATTCAACATTTAACATGGATCATAAACAATGGTGAAAAATATTATTTTCGGGGAGCTTTGGAATGTCTTCCCCCCACTCGATAGATGTAAAAAATTAGAGGAAGTGATAATATATCTAAAGAAAAACTAGGGCTCCAATGTAAAATACTACTTTTTGTTGGAAAGTAATCTTTTATCCAATGTAAAGTTGAAAAGCTTTGCTAGTTGTAGTTTTCTAAAAGAAAAAAAAAACAACTACCAAAACTCCTAAATCAAAGGAACATTTTTCTTTTAATGAGTATTGAATCACTCTCATGGGCCCTATCAAATTTAGGAAACTACAAAGTTAGTCAAGGTAACTCATCAATCATTCAAAAGGGGAAGTCTAGCTCAACAAATTGGCCTCATAAGCTTTCCTGGAACTTTGCAATCCTCCCAAAAGTAGGGGCACTTTGATGGTTAGCATTAAATAAGAACATTCTCACCTGTAAGAGATTAATCAAGTTGGGAATAGCTACCCCTTTCAAATTTATATTGGACAACATGAAGAGAATATAAATCACTTATTATTATCTTGTAATAGCCCTCATCAATTTTGGGTATGATTTCAAATGAAATTAGATTGGGATACAACACTTCAAAATTATCTATTGGATATATTTTCCTCTTGGGAAAAGTTAAATCAAAACTCAATATTCTCTTTTATTTGGCTAATCATTCCTTCTATTATAATATAGAGCCTATGGTGGGAAAGAAACATAAGGATATTTTAAAAATAATACCCCACACTGAAAGAAGTAATATGCAAAATTGAAATCTCAATTTCTAAATTAGTAGTGAGTAATAATTATAAATCATCTAGTAGAAGAAAAATCTTCTCCAACTGGGATGCAAAAATATCTTTTTAGTGATAGGGATCCACCCACCAAACCCCAAAACATGGGCTTCAAAAGAAAAATGTAATCATGCAAATATCTTATGGGCTCCACCCTATTTGGGTATGCTAAGCCTTAACTATGATGGTTCCTATAAGGGTATCCCAAACATATTTGGAGAATATTGTTTCTTGAGAAATCAATTTGTAGAAATTATCAAAGCACTTGTACTAAGCTTTCCAAAGAGAACAAATAACCAAGCGCACACACAAGTATTACAAGTCAATCTAAAACTTGTAAGGGTATTGGGTATTAAGAAATTATGCATTGACGGAGACTCTATGGACATCATTAATATATGCAAAAATTAAAATTCTAGTAGTTGGTCTTTGAAGTATACGTTAAATTATGTTTTTTCAATATTTTAAAAATTTGATTCTTACCAACTCAATTGTTCTTATAGAGAAGGTAAAAGGGTTGTAGATGAATTGTAAAATATGAGGTGTGACCTAGCTGATGAAGCACTTTATATCAATCATTCGATAACTATAATTCATCCTAACATAGCACGTCTAATCAACAAGGATCTTCACCCTTTTAGAGGATCTTAACATAACTCTTTTTATGTTTTTCAATGTACAAGGATTGTGGCATTCATTTTTGGTAGTAGTTATTTTTCTTAGCTTATTGGAAATAATTAATGAGCTACAATTAGCTGATGTCAACTCTCTTTGTCAACACTTTGTGTTGTGTGGAATTTTTTTTATGTAGTAGTGTTTCTTCGTTCCTTTATTTGCTAGTTGTTAACTTGTGTCACCTACCTTCAAGTGCTAGTGCATTAATATACTAGAGCTTTTGTTGGTCTCTTGGCTACTCAAAAACATGGTTTCTATTGAGCATGGAAAATAAAGTAGGTGCTCTAGGAGTTTAGGCTAAAATGGCAGATGGATTAAGTAGTCTTTAGTTTTGTAATTCAAAATCCATTTATATTTTATTACCCTATGCTGTTTTTCCAACCTGTTACATTTTATTTTGTTCCCTTGATCTGATGGATGGTTTTTCTTTGAAACCCATAAAGTCAAATATGTATTTTTCTTTCTTCTTAAGGGGTTTTTTCTACTTGTGTAGGTTATTTCTGCTAAAAATAGGGTGTCCATAAGCATACTTTCATATCTATATTGTTTCATATTTCTCATTTGTAACATTTTGTTTTATAATTTTAATATATTTATGCTTAGTTCTTGTGCCTTTTATCTAAAAATATAGGATTACATAAACATTTATTGGTTTTATACTAGTGGCATGATAATTAGAAAAGTAATTATTCAAGTTAGTTTACCATTAGCATTTGATGATATCAACATATGATGTGGCTACACTGTATAGAATAGACACTTAAAAAATCCCTTAAATGTTATGCATTAAATATGCATTCTTATATACTTTACTTTATTAAGTGTCATCCAAGCATTGAAAAAACTAAAATAATGAAGAGAAAATAATATTATGATAGTGAAAATCATTCATATGGTACCTTAGGCAAGTATTATGATGAAAAATAATTTGTAAACATCACATGTAAATCTATCTACATATGCATTAAATTTGGGTTATATATGTAGATAGATTTACATGTGATGTATATAAATTTTGATGACACTTTCAATACTATCCTAGTTAATATATAACCACATGGTCATGTCAACTCACCAGTGATTAATTAAATAAATTACAGAGTAAAAGCACAATAAGTTGTCACACTTTTATAAAGGAAAAGGCTAACAACATCAAAATTGTTCAACTTCAAGGGCATAAAAGTGATATTTCTGTTGAAAATTTGAAGATGGTGTAAATTGATGAAATGTATAAAAATGGATGAAATTTATGCCTATAATTGTTTTTTAAAGTTTAGTCAAGAATTGATATGTTTTTTTATTTTTGAAAGTCTATTTTTTGTTTGTTGAAAAATACTACAAATTAGGGGGTTCACTTCCCGCCAAAAAACTATAAGTAAAAAATGTTTTTCCCACCAATTTCAGAATATGTTTTAGATAACATGTATATATAGTGCAGAAAAAAGAAAGAACTATTTTCGATCTATATTTTGTCTGTTATAACCAATCAAAGTCAAACTAATCCGAAATCGACAGGTTTCATCTCCCACCTTCTTTCCCCTATCAAAACTACACCAAACAAAAAAAAAAATATTGTTGAAGAGGACTCTCTCCTCTAGTGTTGTATATAATTTTTAAATTTTTCTGATTTGATTTACTAATTTTTTTAATTTTCTGAATCAATGTCTTCTCGAAACTTAATATACCCACTTGTAGTATTTAGTAAATTTGATCAACTTTTTGTAATCAAAATACTATAAAAATTATATATCCCAAATTCTAATTCTGAGCTCTACAAAAGGGTATTTTTTAATTATTTATTTTTATAGTGAAAGAAGCTGCAGAAGTTGAAACTTCTACAATTTTATAGTTTACTTGGGGTCTGGTTGCCATATGGCATGCCACATCACATAGTTCGGCCGAGTGGGATTTGGCCGAATCCCACTCGGCCGAACTCCCTTAGAAGTCAGTACCCATGTGAGTGGTCACGTGAGTGACCTACCCCTTTGACCACACATATAATAAAGGTGGTTTTTTAGAATTTTAGAAATCTGAAAATCACTTTTATTTTAATAAGTTAAGTGTTTTGAGTTTAAAAGCGACATTTTTGCAAAGGAATACGAAGGCATTTTTTTATGGAGTGTGAAGGCATTCTTTTTATCAAGGAGTATTAAAGAAAAATTTTCTTTCTATACTTTGTTCAATGGGAAATAAAATGAAGAGATCAAGGAAATGCGATCACAAAAGGGATGACAAAATGAAAGGTCATACAAAATGTAATGAAGAGAAACTAGTCGATATTGAAGAAGAAATTATTGATGTTGAAGAGGATGAAACTCAAGTAGGGGAGGAAATTGGTAGTAGTCGAGGTACACATATTGTTTCTACAATGCAAAATTTGATGGAGATGAATGAGGATTCACTTTTCAATCAAATTACATTCAAACACATGTTACCTAAAAGCACTATTAAGTTACATCTCAAAAACATGTGGAAGGAATATTTGAGAATATATTTGTGGTGGGAAGAGCACGATTATTTGCCAAGTTATTCAAGAAAAGAGAAATGACTTTGATTTTGGAGTTGTTGGGTGTTGATAATAATAAAAGCACAAGAGGTCAAGTAAAAGAAATAGTAATTGAAAATTTACAAGATGCATTGAATCTTGTTAATAAAATAGATCAAGAACCTGATTGAATTGCTATTGGTATAGCGTTGATGACTATGATCTACAGTAAGAAGTTGACACATAGAAGACAAGTTAAAGCAATTTTTGAAATACTAAATGTATCTAGAAGAACTATTCAAAGATACATTAGGAGGAGAAATATGTTAGATTTAAACATTGAAAAGAACTAGGTATATATTTGTAGACTTCCTCAAAAAGATAGAATTCCTGAAGATGTAAGAACACGTGTCATTGAATATTGGATCAAGAACACTTGTGTTACTTCCCATAGAAGGGACACTCTAAAGCTAAAAGATGAAGAGACCTGTATAAAAGTTGAACATCCAAAACATTTTATAGATAGATACAAAGTGAATTGCTTGAAGCATTCAAGCAAGAATTTTCAGATGTGAAAATAGGTTGGAGAATGTTTGAGATGTTGCACCTTTGCTTTGTACACATAAGTATGGTTTGTGAAACTTGTTGTTGTTGAAATCATATTAAGTTTCATCTATACTTGCAATCATATAAAAATGTTATGGCGGTACTTAATCAAGGACATATTAGTGTTAGATTAATAAAGTATTTTCTTATTAATTAAATCATGTTTGATTTAATTACTAAGTCACTTATTATCTCTTTATGCTTAAGCTGAACTTTAGGCATATAATAATTAATTGCTTTATTAATTATTATTGTGCAACCTAGGTTTTACCTTTTAGGTTTTCAAATCTCTTTTTATAAGGATTGATCTCCTTTGTATTCATAACATATTATTCATTATTAAATTGTAACTTTTGTTTTTGCAAATCAAGAATGATTTCTCCTCTCTCGTGGATCAATGCGTTCAACCCTCAATAACTTCTTGCTTATTCTCTCTCTCTCTCTCTCTTTCTATGATAGGTGTTTGCATGCAGGTGTTCTTGGGAGATGTGAGTTGTTTACTCATCAACTCCAATATGGTATCAGAGCTTCAGATCTGTTTGTCCCTGCCCTCTTCTTAAGAGATTCGACCGTGTTTGTTAGATCTACATTTTCATAGGGTTTTCTGTCAGATCCAGGGGGACCTCTTTTTTGGTCATCTTGGCTTCAAACGGACCTCACGGTTGCGTTCATAATGTCCAAGAATTCCCAAATCCATATAAAATTTGTCATTTTTGGACAAAGTTGGAATCTATGGCAAATTTTTTTTGTAGCCGGCCTCGACATAGTTCTCGAGGCACTTTGGGCCCAAATGGACCTCATCAATGAGCTCATAGTGCCCAAAAACACCCAGATCCACATAAGGCACATCCAATTCAGACGTCATTACATTTTGAGAAATTGTTTTTTGCATGCTAGGTCGTACGGCCTTGGCATGCAAATTTAGGCAAAATTATACTAATCTGGCACCCAAATCAAGGCAAAAAGTGTAATGTACTAGCACACAAAATGAGGCAAAAATTTTACTGCCCCTAGCACTGAAATTGAGGCCAAAAAATCTTGCCCCTGGCACACAAACTAAGGCAAAAATTTGAATAGTATGCACGCATCCCGAAGCGCACATGCAATTTTGCAATTTTTTTTTTATTTGGGCGGCGACGACCATTTGGTCATCAAATTTAATCTCGTAGAGAGGATGCAGCCTCAGTCCCAATCATATGGGGACCAGGGGCCCAGTTTTTAGCCCCCAGCTGGATTTGAGCCTTGACGACCATTTGGCCATCAAATTTAGGCCCGTTGGTCACTGACGTCAACATGCATCAACAAGATTTTGACACCATTTTGGGCCCTCAAGAGCACTCGATAGTGTTTTGCTCATAACTTGAGCATACAATGTCAAAATCAACAAACAAGATATCGTCGAAAAGCTGGTTCTGAGCTCTATCCAAATCTAGAGGCTTGAATTTCCAATTTTTCTTTTTTGATGGTGTTTTTTTATTGTCAAAGCCAGATGTTTAGTTTTGCACTCTGGGAGCTCTATATTGTGCATTCGGACTCCGTTTTGGGAAAATGATATATCGTTGGAAAGCTTGTTTTGTAAGATTTCCAGTACTGTGAGTCTTTTTTCCAGATTATGCTCCAGGTACATTTTTTTTAGATTTTTGCATTTTTGCAATCTGGTGGATATCTTGGATGTTTCAGGTCCTAGGATCTTTTCCCTTTGAGGGATGGCTCGTCTTAGGCTATTATTTTATTTCATCAGCGTTCACTCTTCTTTGAGCAGTGTATACTTCACTTTTGTAGGATTCTTTTATGCACACGCACTGAGATAAAGTGTCATCCTATTACATGTATGGGATCTTGCACATGTTCATGCTCTTTGTATTCACACTCCATTATAAAGTGCCAGGGGGGTTTGATGTTTTCCTTTGTTTTCCATCTACTTTTTCCATCTGAGCATTCCTCCAATGACATTAGCCTCGGGTATCTTTATTTGTGTTTGTACTCTCTCTGCACCTTCAATGTTCTTAGTATCATATAGTTCATATTGGTTGATCTTTTCAGTGTACCTATCATTACTCCCTTGTCAACATTATGGGGGGGTTTCTACTATTGGTTCTACTACTTCCTTGGTTTGATAGTGTGAGCTATGTATTTAGTATTTTATTCTATGTACTAGGAGGATGCAGTGGCTAGGTACCTATGCATTCCAGTGAGATGGATCATTTACCATATGGACACTCTTATCTTTCCTATTTTTTGGAGGCACTCTTCCATCTTTGATTGTTCAGCTCTTCAGACTTTGGTGTTTTTATGTCATCTATATTTTTGAGTTCATGTGTGTGCCTTTGTTTGCCTCTTGATTCAAGTAGTGTCATTTGAGGGCACTCGTGCAAATTATAGTATTATGTATCTTTGACTTCAGTTGTTTTCCTTTGTTTGCCTCCAGATTCGAGTAGTGTCATTTGAGGGCACTCATGCAGATTATAGTCTTCTCTACCTGGTCATATTTCAGTGGAGGGTCTTCAGATCATCAGTTACTTCTTGACAGAGTTTTCAACTTCTTGCTTCAGTGGTGTTCTACATGGTCATTCTTGTTCCTATTTTTTTGGCACAATCCTAGTTTTGGAGGCTTCTTCAGTCCTTCAAACTAGTCTTTGTCTCTTTTTGGAGTAGAGTTTTTCCCATGTGGTTTTCTCTATTTCTTTACTTTATAGAGACCCTCTTTTGTACTTAGGTACCTGATCAGGCCTTTGTTGTTGGGACCCATTTTCTTTTAGTAGTTCTTTCTAGGTTTTTAGCTTCTCCCAAACTTTATCTTAAGGGGAAGTGTTAGAGTAATAAAGTGTTTTCTTATTAATTAAATCATGTTTGATTTAATTACTAAGTCACTTATTATCTCTTTATGCTTAAGCTAAACTTTAGGCATATAATAATTAATTTCTTTATTAATCATTATTGTGCAATCTAGGTTTTACCTTTTTAGGTTTTTAGATCTCCTTTTATAAGGATTGATCTCCTTTGTATTCATAACAAATTATTTATTATTGAATTACAAATTTTGTTTTTGCATATCAAGAATGATTTCTCCTCTCTCGTGGATCAATGCGTTCATGCCTCCATAGCTTCTTGCTTCTTCTCTCTCTCTCTCTCTTTGTGACTGGTGTTTGCATGTAGGTGTTCTTGGGAGCTGCGAGTTGTTTATTCATCAAATCCAATAATTAGGACCCCAAGTGATACATTAGTACCACTTAGGACCCCTATGTGTCTTAAGGGGACCTAAGAGGTCCTAGTAGGTCATAATGTGTCTTAGTAGGTCCTAATGTGTCTTATTAGGTACTAATGGGTCATAAATGGTCATACGACACATTAGGACCCCAAGTGATACATTAGTAACACTTAGGATCCCTATGTGTCTTAAGGGGACCTAAGGGGTCCTAGTAGGTCCTAATGTGTCTTAATAGGTCTTAACATGTATTATTAGGTACTAATGTGTCCTAAATGCTCGTACAACACATTAGGACCCCTTATGATACATTAATACCACTTAGGACCCATATTTGTCTTAAAAGGACCTAAGGGATCCTAGTAGCTCTTAATGTGTCTTAATAGGTCCTAATGTGTCTTATTAGGTACTAAAGGGTCCTAAATGGCCATACAAGATATTAGGACCCCTTATGATACATTAATACCACTTAGGACCCATATGTGCCTTAAGGGGTGTAACAACCCATTTTCTTCGGTGATATTTGTTCAAAAGACACATGGAGTAGATGGCTTTTAGAGGGAAGTGGTCTTTTAAGGCGACTGGACCAAATATTTTTGGGGTCGTTAGGGTAGTTGAGAGATTAATGGGCTGCATTGGCATTAGGGATGAATTTCTCGAGTATAATTTGAGATTTGGGGATGAATTTCAAGGGGAGAATGGGAGTTGCTTTTGAGATTTGGGTGTCGGCCATTAATTCATAAAGTTGCGAGCTTGGAAACAATGGGAAGAGAAACTGGTCAGATTCATATTGTTGCAGTCTTCCTCCAGCCAAGAGATCCAATTAAATACCATTTTTATCACAGAAGAAAAGGAGGAAGATGATTTCAGTTGCATTAACCACTTGATTCAAGTGACGGGTGACTATGATTTTTCAGATGGGAATCTAAGATCTTATGATGGGTCACCGCCAGTTTCAACACCGAAGGATCTGGATGATCTCTTGAAGAGGCTGCTAACAAAATTTAGGATTCCCAATTCATTTTCTGTGCTGGAGACACAACAAGGAGAATTGGGGAAGAAAGGGAAAAAAAAGAGGAAGCAGGGGATAGCACAACTGGAGGGTGGAGAGGCCAACTTATTACATCTGCTGGGTAAAAAAACTACCAGGTTCCTTTTATGTCATGCATCCTTTAACTTATCAATTTGTTATGTTAAGTTTCCTAAATGGGATTTGAAAAGTTTCTGTTTCTTCTCTAGTGTGTTGCGGCTAAGCTTGGCCTAGGATTATAAAGTTTTTTTTGGACTTTCATTTTTATGCAGCAGTCATAAACATATCCCAGCCAATCTCTATTTTGTTCGTATGTTTTAAAAGAATATTCTGTGTTGAGTCTTGTTTTCTAGTTTTCTTCTTTAGCATGCTCTGCACTCTCTAAGTTTTAGCGCATAAAGCTCCCAGGCATAAAAGAAATCTATATGAGCTGAAATGGGGATAATTGTGTTTTATTATGTTTAGAGACTATAAAACCAGTTTGGGAAGGGGTATGGTTAAGTCTGGTATAAAATTTTAACAACAACCTATATTTTTCTATATAGCGATATGTGTGTGTGTGTGTGTGTGTGTGTGTTTCCTAGTTCAAAAGAACTCTCTTCCATCATACGGATTGTAGGCTGCGAAACAAGTGTGGACCAACACATTTTGACCCCTTGAGAAGGATGCTCAGTATATGCGCATTTCTGATCTGCCAGATCATGATTATTGTTGGCAGAGTCTCTCAGTTCTCAGTTGGAATCACCATTATTTAGCTTTGATCTCTTAAAACTTATTAAATTAAAGCACTCCAAGCTTAGTTTTTCATCTCGAACTGATTTGGGTTTATAGTATTCTTGATCGATTAGCGATTTGTATTCAAACGTATAAATAGGAATTGAGTTATTTCATAGTTTGTAGTGTAGAATTAGAATACATTTTATCTTGTATTTAATCCTGAGTCGTCCAGCCCGTTATATGTGATTGTGAATTAGAATAATGGATTCCCCTTATCGTGGCCTTGAACTTGAATCATATTGGAAATCAAAATGTTAAATGAAACCTCTAAAAACCCCACTAATTTGGAAACGTAGATGCGTCTGAGACATTGATATTGAATTAAGGGGAAAATTATGATAGTGGATAAATCTTCTTCTTGATTTTGTATTAAAAACTTGGCAGAAATTATTTATATCATTCCAAGCTAAATCTTTTAGAAAGCTTGTCTAGAAAACATATCAAACCTTGTAAGGATGTTTTAATCTTGTCAAATGTTTTCGACATTTATTGGCTGCAGGAACTTAGGAGAAACTAGGATCATAAATTATTACCCATAGGATTTTAGTCTATAGATGTTCATGATAAATAGAGACCTTTTAAGGTTTGAATTATGCTGGAATTAGCAAAAACATTTATCATTTAGATACCCTACCTAGTAAGATTGTTGGATGAATATACTTTTAAAGTCAGAAAAAGGTGTGCTTCTCTAAACTTCTGCTTAAATAACCTTGAGAGCCGGATAATGAGGGTGACTTGAGTTGCCATGTTTTGTCTTCATAAATAACTTAAGGGTTGCTTTATGTCATGATTGAAGATATGAATTTTCACTTAAAATCATTGATTATGTGTTGGATTGCATGGAACATTGTTCTTGAGTGTGTTTATTGATTATGTGTTGGATTGCATAGAACATTGTTCTTGAGTGTGTTTAGTGTTTGGGGGTAAAGTTGTGTTACTCCTACTTTAAAAATAGAAGAAAGTCAGATCTTAATGAGTAGAAATGAGAGGGAAACATAGACTGATGATTTCTTAGACTTATATACATGTTGTACTTGTTATTTGTTGATATATGTTATACTTCTTGAATATGTTAAATTTCCATGAACACCTTGAAGTAAAGTATACATTTTCACCTATTTATGCATTGTTTAGTTTTCTCCATGAACTACTAAGAAACCAAGTTATACTTACCATTTGAACCAAATAGTTATTGGTGAAATTTTGAACTTGACATGATTTGATAGTAAATGGAAGAATTTTTACTTATGCTCTTTCTAAATGTTGAACACACCCATGAAACATGTTGTGCTATGCATTTTAAGTAAGAATCTTGCACAACATTATCCATATTTGTGAAAGGGAATTAGTTTTTATTTAGAAATGCTTTTGGAAGTGCATGATGTGGTTATTGTAATTTGAATAAGGATGTTCTTGTCACAATTCCATTACTTCAGTCAGTTTTACTTTGTTAGACTATTTCTAGCTGGGCTGGGTATCTTTCATGTTAGGAAAGATTCCGGGGAAGCGTAACTGCTTCGTGGTAGGGTGGAAACACACTCCCACAATATTCTCGCCCTGATGTTTGTATGTAGCAGATCTCTGGAGCTAATGTTAGGAAGGTCTTCTTGTATAGCATATTTTGATTCTATGAAGTCAATCATTGGTCTATTGTATTGATATTGCATCTCTTATGATAGTCAGTCGACGACTCTTGTAAAAATCTATGTTCCTTTGTAAGTAAAGATTCTTGTGTTTATTACACTTCGACAGATTGGTTGAAGTCTCTCTCTTGTATTTTTTTTTCGATAGTTGGTCGACACTCTTCTTTATTATGGATTCTTGTGTCGCATAATTTGTTCGACAGTTTGAGGTCGAACTTATTTTATTTCTTTGAATTTAAGGAAATCAATTATTTTTGTCGTCTTGCACATTTGACGTTTGACTTAATTGACAGACTCTTTTATTTTGTGGATATTGTTGTTGTGGCACATGTTGTTGAGAGATTGGACCTTACAAGGGGACCTAAGGGGTCTTAGTAGGTCCCAATGTGTCTTAGTAGGTTCTACCATCTCTTAATAGGTATTAACATGTCTTATTAGGTACTAATGCATCCTAAATGGTCGTAGGACACATTAGGACCCCAAGTGATACATTAGTACCACTTAGGACCCATATGTGTCTTAAGGGGTCCTAATGTTCCTTAATAGGTCCTAATGTCTGTTAATAGGTCCTAAAATGTCTTATTAGGTACTAATGGGTCGTTAATGGTCATAGGACACATTAGGACCCCAAGTGATACATTAGTACCACTTGGGACCCTTATGTATCTTAAGAGGACCTAAGGGGTCCTAATAGGTCCTAATGTGTCTTAATAGGTCCTAACATGTCTTATTAGGTATTAATGGGTCATAAATGGTCATATAACATATTAGGATCCCAAGTGATACATTAGTACCACTTAGGACCCCTATGTGTCTTAAGGGGACCTAAGGGGTTCTAGTAGGTCCTAATGTGTCTTAATAGTTCCTTATGTGTTTCAATAGGTCCTAAGATGTCTTATTAAGTACTAATGGGTCCTAAATGGTCGAACAACACCTTAAGACCCCTTATGATACATTAGTACCACTTAGGACCCCTATGTGTCTTAAGGGGGCCTAAGGGGTCCTAGTAGGTCCTAATGTGTCTTAGTGGGTCCTAACATATTTTATTAGGTACTAATGGGTCCTAAGTGGTCGTACAATACATTAGGACCCCAAGTGATACATTAGTACCACTTAGGACCCTTATGTGTCTTAAGGGGACCTAAGGGGTCCTAGTAGGTCCTAATGTGTCTTAATAAGTCCTAATGTGTGATAATTGTTAGAGTAGTCATATTATAGCTAATAATTAATTAATTTAATTATTAGTCTATTATTCTCTACACTTAAGTTAGACTTAGGCATATTATTATTCTTTAGGGTTTTCTCCTTTAGGGTTTCGGTATCCTCTTATAAGGATTCCCTCTTTGTATTTTTCGGTAACTCAATGCATTATTCATAATAGATTATTTTTTGAATGTGCATATGATGTCTCTGGCTTTTTGGCCTCCATAGATTTTTCTTGCCTTCTGTGCGTTGCTTCTTCCATGTGACAAGGTTATGCATGCAGGTGTTCTTGGGAGATTAGTCTTTCACCTAATCTAACATTAATAGGTCTTAACATGTCTTATTAGGTACTAATGGGTTCTAAATGGTCGTAGGACACATTAGAACCTCAAGTGATACATTAGCACCACTTAGGACCCCTATGTGTCTAAAGAGGACCTAAGGGGTCCTAGTAGGTCCTAATACTCCTTAATAGGTCCTAATGTGTGTTAATAGGTCATAACATGTCTTATTAAGTACTAATGGGTCCTAAATGGTCGTACGACACATTAGGACCCCTTATGGTACATTAATTTACCACTTAGGACCCATATGTATCTTAAGGGAGCCTAAGGGGTCCTAGTAGGTCCTAATGTGTCTTAATAGGTCCTAAAATGTCTTATTAAATATGTGATTACGTTGAAGGTGTTTCCTTATATGAGAGGACTGACCTGAAAATTGTAGATCAACGATTGATAATCTATTAGAAGTATAGACGACCATAGAAATCTACTGAATTGTCGGATATTTTCAGCCACTATTTAGTGGCATACACTGGCAAACATGGAATCATAAGGGGATGTCGAATGCTTTCACTTAACCCAATGGTAAATTTTATAGGAATGCATCCCTAGAAAAAGAGGAATGACATGTGACATTACCACACACTTCTCCTAACCATGCGAGTTATGGGGTGTGGAGTAAAATATTTAGGGCTTCTATTTTAGTGTGTTCATGGTGTCATTCCCAACGGTGGTATGCCTTCTCAAATGCATCTTTTCTGGGTTGCTCCAAAGTTGCAGCGGATTGTATCGAGACAAATGTGAAAATAGGAAATGGGGAGCATCATTTTAGGTAGTGTTAATTGCATAGTATGCCCTCATGAAATGGAATCAAATGCAAACTTGATGTTGGAGGGAAGCCTATTTTATTCATTTCTCTGTCATTATGAGAAACGATGGAAAACATATCTGCAAAATGTGGAATTATAGAAAACATACATGAGCTGTTTGAAATAGCATTTCAAAGCAATGACGTCTCATAGAATGTCGTGATTACAGGAGAAGCACAAAATGGTATTTTTGAAAAGGCTTAGAAGCTCACACGCAAATGTGTCTACTTCTTCCAAAACCCTTGCCAATATTCCCCTTTTCTTGCATCATTGTGAGAGCGTAGAGAATAGAGCATGGAGTCTATCGGAGCACTGAGGACCATAGTTTTTTTCCACTTGATATTATGTTTAGAAAGGCAGCAGACATACTCTACAAAATATGGAAGCACAGACAGCCAAGAACCTTCTTCTCTCATTACAACCCTACATTTAGCCCATCATATCTGGACTATGGAAAATATGGTGGAAGCACCAGATATAGTGCAAATCATCAGAGGAAATGAAAAGAATTCATAGCTGTTAGATTTCCCTTTCATTCCGAGTACACAACTTTCAAAGGCCTTTTATTTTCTACTACTTCCTTTAATCCACGATCTTGTGTCATTTCATAAAAATCTATGACTTTAACGTCTTATTCATCATGACAGATTTTCAAGAAAATAACAAAATTGGCCATTCTCAGATGGGAGGATGGATTTTCTTGGGAATTCTTCTAACTCTTTTCATATTTCACCATTACTGTGGATGTATATAATGGAGATAAAGAAATTCTAACTAGACCCACAAGTTTTACGACCAAAGGAACAACTTAATTGTATTTAATCTTTGATTCAATGTTCTTCTCTGTTATTTTAATGGTGGATATTTTTAGTACAAAATTCACATGATGATCTGCAAATGGGAGCTATGATACGGAAGCGTATTAAGAATTAGGTAATCCTTGCTTGTTTTTATTCCACATGATGAGGCAAAGAATCTTGTTGAAACCAAACTAATATGAAGTATGTATAGTCAAAGCTTTAGCTTGGATTTTGCATCCATCCAGGCCCTAGGATTTTCTAACTTGAGAAATTAAAAAGAATAGGCCAAAGTTGTAAGCCTATTTTTAATGGGGTGTACTTTCACAAGATGTAATATCAAGTCAAAGATTTTGTTTTACTACCTCCTTGAAACTAGTCTAATGGTGAAAAATTGTAAACCCATTTTCTTTTAGTTTTAATTGAAGTATTTTGAGAATAATTTATAAATAATATGTCATTATAATTTTTTAATCATTTTATTGTATGTTTATTTATATAAAAAATTCTTAAATTTTTTTAAAAATATATATTATAATTTATTTTACTATTTTGTACTCTTTTATGTAATATAAATATTTATAATTATATATTAAAATTTGTTTCATTATTTTATTTTATTTTAAATTTTATTTATTTTAGTATCTGTTTATAAGTTTTGTTTCAATTTTTTTGAGTTTCTAGAAGTTGATAAATAGTTTATTTGAAGCTATCACATCTTCATCCAGATTATTGGTTGACAAATAACATCATTTGTTAAATAACTTTGCACTAAAATAAAATTATCATAATTCACCTTTCACATCTCTTCGACGTACCCATTGCACACTAAAGTGTGATTGCTATACTTAAATGACCTTTCCATAACTTACGTTGTACCCATTGCATACTAAGGTGCGATTTCTAGTTTATTAAATATGTCATTAGTTTATGTATTCATTTTTTATATACACCATTGATTGATACATTACTTATATATCTTATTTATTATATATCAAGGTTATATGTCACGTTAGTTGATACATTGCTTATATATACAAATTTAGTATCTAGATACATTTTTTATGCATTGCCCTTGATTTCAATATAACTTAGATAGACGTAATTTATTATATGTCATTAGTTTAGATATACTGGTTATATACATTGAGTTAACTTTGAAATGAAGACCTATATTTTTAATATACATTGACCTTATATATATTTCATGTGTTATTTTAAATACATTGCTTATATATATGGAAATTTAATTGTGAAACATTTCTTAAATATAAATGTCATTGATTGCACGATTATTAAATCAATATTTAAATTAATTATATATGTCATTTGTTTAAATATAAATATGCCATCTTAATTTACATGATAACTTATGCTTTTAAAATGAGTCCATGTAAATGTCTATATCTAAACAAATGTATCCAATATCAATGTACACAACATAGAAATGTACCAACAATGTATCTATAAATGTATCAACAACATATAAATGTAGATCCATAACATATAAATGTATGAAATAGATCAATGTCCACAACATAGAAATGTATCAACAATGTATCTAGCAATGTATCAACAACATATAAATGTAGATCCACAACATAGAAATATATCAAATAGATCATTGTCCACAATATAATGTCAATAACATAATGTCTGAAGTAATCAAAACCAAGAGGTACATAGAAATGTATCCACAATAGGAAAATCTAACTCAAGGCGCCCTCACCACCTAGTCCCTCATCCAATCCTCCACTTGCTCAAGGGGTCTATACAAACATACACAAATTCCATGTGTTAGAATTTATTTTATCTAACAAGAACAAATATTTAATTTTGAAATATACATTTATAGATGAAAATAAAAATAAAAATGTGTACATGTTTTTCAAAATAAATAAATTTATTTGTGTATCCCGATGAATTAGATCAGTAGGTGCCTATAAATCCCCATATGTGGTGGCCATCACAATCTCCTATACATAATATATTTAATATATATATATATATATATATATATATATATATATATATATATATATATATATATATATATATATATATATATATATATATATATATATATATATATATATATATATATATATATATATATATATATATATATATATATATATATATATATATATAATTAATTACTTCATGAAAATTTAATTTGGTTTCTTACCTGATTTGTTTGTTGCAATGCATGTCCAATATCTGATAACTAGGAAGAGTGTAAGGACACACCATCAGGATTAATGGTGTCATCCATAAGTAGAGATGTGAATCTAGTCTGAAATGTTGAGGCTCTAGGTGTCCATTGTAGAGGAGGTGTCTTCTCCAGAGGAGGTGTTGTCTCTAGAGGTTTAGGATCAACCACACTATGTTGTAGAGATATGATGTATCAGAATGTCCTCCTATCTAGAAGTACATGCCTATGCATCTACATGTCCTTGGCCGCTAGTAGTGGATGATCTCCTAACCACTCATCAAATGAATGTAGGCATCTCACTTAGAGTGACCCCATGCAAAATAGAGTACCCCTGATAAGCATCAAGAAGATCAATCACTAACAAGGATCTCATTAAGCGTAGATGATCCTTGGGCTCTCATGCTATATCAACAAGCATGGGGAGCTGGTAGAAGATGTAAGGATCATAAAAATGATTTGATTGATCAACAACTATGCTCATATGAGATCATGGCATGTACCTTGCCACACAATTAGATGATAACTAGTCAACTTGAGTCACGATGGAGGCAATGCTAGAGTACATATCTAGGAGAACCTCCTCAGCCGTCGACTCTCCATCTCTAGTGTGGGCCTCCAAACCTTTTGGAAGAACCAAAATATTTTGACCCACCAATACCCTCTTACTAGGGGGTTGTGGTACATCAGGCCATCTGAACTTATATGCAAATCTACCTCACCCCTAACCTACATGTTGTGGAAAGTCTATGTAATCAACATCATACCCTAAATGGAATAATGCATACAATTGTTTGCAGAAATAAAGTGGAACCTCATCCTTTTATGGCCACATATGATGGGCCTCCAACCATCTGGGATATATGAAGGGGGCCATGAGGTCATCCTTACACTTCATCACTCTATAAGCTCTCACAACATTCTTCTCTAGGTAATCAGGAAACATGGCCTTAACATTGGCCACACAAACATCCATGTCAACAATCCTCCATTGAAGTGTCCTTGCCATTGTACTAGCTAAGCTCTGATAAAATGTGTCAATGGAGGTGTCATCATAGGGGTTGTATGACTCAACCTTATGAATCATACTCATAAGCTCAATGTGAATAGATCCTAACCTCTCTCTATTAAGGAGGGTCCAACAATATTTTACAACATCCGCTCTAGCTGAGCTAGAGCATCGTGCAATCTAGAAATAGTCTACTGTCTATGATTATCCCTACTCTAGTTAGTACCATGAGATGATGTATGTGATGCATGGTAACTATCACGATGGATGCTAGGCTTTGAACCATTGGATTCCATGATGTAAGATATGATAGATGTGTTAGAATGATTTTAGAATAATTGAGAGGGGGGTGAATCAATTATCCTAGGGTCCAGATATAGAAATTCAACTTTTAAACGCTTCAAACAACTTAGATCTACTCAACAGTCCACTCGGTCTCTATAGCATATAGCCAGTAACAAAAACTTGTAGTCCACTATCCAAAAGTAATCAACTTGCAAAATATGAAACACTTAATAGTAAAACACACCAAATAACATTTACACAAGTATGACACCATGATTTAACATGGAAACCCAATTTGGGAAAAACCACCAGTAACATGCTACCAATTTTCACTCTTTTGAAGTGAGCTCTATTAGGAGCTAACTCTATTAAAGGTTACAATACACACTATTAGTTGTGACCTTGTTAAAGGATTTAATCACCCTGTTAGGAGTGGCCTTGTTAGAGTACTTAAGAACATTCTACATTTCAGATATCTTAGTAGTAGGAGAGGTGAAATTATCAAAATTTGGTAATTCAAAAGTAGTAAGTCTATCAACTAGACCTTCCAAAGTTAAGTTGTTACTAGGAGCACATCTCAGTTCTTGTATTGTAGACACTCTAATAGCATAAATATGAAGTAGGCTTCTCAATACCTTGCTAATAATAGTTTCATCATCAATCTTTCCATTAGCTCCTTTAATAGCATTCACAACCTCTTTAACTTTGCCACAATATTGTACAATAGTCTCACCTTCTAACATTCTCATTTAATCAAACTTTCCTCTCAAGATTTCAGATTTGTCTCTTAGTACATTTGTGTCTCCACCATAGATAGCTGTCAGTGTGTCCCATATTTTCTTTGCAGTGGTACAATCCTTTATGTCTTCAAATTCTGGATAACTTAGGGTTGATGCAATCTCCAACATTGCCTGTTTGTGTTCTTTCTTTTCCTTCATCTGTGGGGTTGTCAAAGGTGTAGGTGTTTCTATGTATTCATTTTCCACAAAGTATTTTTCTACATCTCCAATTCCATCTAAGTGTAGCTTCATAAAACTTTGCTATGCAAGGAAGTTATCCTTGTTCAGCTTTGGTACCTCCTTTTTGTACATCTTGATCTTTAGCTCCAAGTACCTTCAAAATTTTCCTTACAAGCACCATAAGCTCTGATACCAATTATTAGAATGATTTTGAAATAACTAAAAGAGGGACTGAATTAGTTATCCTCAAGTCCAAATGTACCAATTCAACTTTTAAACACTTCAAACAACTTAGATCTACTCAATAGTCCACTCGGTCTGTATAACATATAACTAGTAACAAAAACTTATAGTCCAATGTCCAAAAGTAATCAACTTGCAAAATATGAAACACTTAATAGTAAAACACATCAAATAACATTCACACAAGTATGACACTGGGATTTAATGTGGAAACTCAATTTGGGAAAAACCACCAGTAACATGCTACCAATTTTCACTCTTCTGAAGTGATCTCTGTGAGGAGCCAAACATATTAAAGGTTACAATACACACTGTTAGGTGTGACCCTCTTAAAGGATTTAATCACCCTGTTAGAAGTGGCCTTGTTAGAGGACTTAAGAACATTCCATTAGAATGTCACCTTGATTAAAGGATTTAAAAATGATTGTTAGGTCAACCTTGATTAAAGGATTTCAACTGATACAATGGTTAGGCAGTAACAACAAGTTTGATATGATAAATACAACTCACTTTGAAAATACAAATCCAATGTAGCTCATATGTTGATCCACTAACTGGCCTTCATTATCATCTCCATCTATGATCTTCTTGGAAACCCTGCAATCAATCACCTCTTTCACAACTCTTTACAATTCTTCTCATCCTTTTGCTTAGGTTCACCAATCAACTGAATCAACCACCTGCATAACCCACAATTAGGTTATCCTTATACCTCCTTAGCTATGTAGCTCGATCTTTTTCTGCTTAATCATCACCGTAGATCTTAGGTTTTGGTCAGATTCATCAAATCCTTCCAACATTTTACTCTCCTTCTAACCTTCTAGTTACTTCTCAAAACTTCTCCTTGAATCCATGCATAGAAACATGCAAACATGGTTAATTATCATGCATTAAATGATTTGGGCCATTCATCCTTGTCTTCAACACGCTTTATATATTCCAAGAATTTAACTGTGTTGGCTGGGAATCCCAATCCCTTCACAAACTATAAAATGCTGACACTCAGTCATCACTGTATTCTTCTACTCAGTCTTTATTGGATAAATCAGTCATTGCTAACTGTTCTTCTTGGCTATCACTATCTTCTCTCGATCCAAATTTTGATACTCAATCACTGCTGATGCTCAGTCAACACTGTATTTTCTTAGCTTATATTGGCACTCGATCAACACTAGCATCACTCAACTTATACTTTAAGCTCCTTAATATTTTACTCTTTTACTCGCTCAAGCCTATACTTTCAGTCTTTCTTACCTCATCTCTTCTATGCTTCAATCCAATTGTCTTCTTCACTTAGTATTATAGATAAACAACACATTATCTTGCCAATGTGCCAACCAATCAAGTGCCCATTGTAGTTTCTCATAACTCAACCTTTTTACTAGGTCTTCTTGTTATCTCCTCTTTTCAAATCCTTTTCATCAATCAAATGATATGACACTCTACTAGATAGCAACCGTCTCACCAATTAAGGCATGGCATCAATGACAATATAACAATTATTTTAATTATAGCTTCCAACAAGATGATGCACAAATCTAGATAAAGACTACAATTGCACACATGTACATTAAGTAGAATTAACAAAATATTTCATACATACATATATGTGTTGTATGTACAAACTATACATTCAAATTAGATCTAAAATTAAATATTAACCATATAAACAAATACAAATCTCAAGTAAATTAAAAATTATTTTATTGAACCCTAAGACATTCAAATTATTAATTATTAAAAACATCCCCTTAAGACAGTCAAATCATTAAACATATTACAGATCCCCTTAAAATACATTCAAATCATCAAATGTACACTTAAATTTTGTAACACATACATTGAACAAAAAAGATTAAAAACCTTGTACAAGTTCCATTTTGGATAGGATTAGCATAAAAGTTAGATCATCAAATTTGGTCTAGGGTTGTGCTCTAGTTTGGTTTAGCATTAAGGTTAGGGTTCAATATAGTTTAGCTTTGGGTCATCTTTCATGTTTAGTTAAGGTTTGAGCCAAGATTCATTATAGTGTAGTTTTAGGGAGGGGATTCAATTTGGTTCAATGTTAAGATTAGGGTTCGATTTGGTTCAATATTCAATTAGGTTTAGTGTTAAGGTTACAGTTTAATTTCTATAATATTCAATTAGGCTTATGGTTTAGGTTTAATTTTCCTAGTGTTAGGGTTATAGTTTATTTTTGTTATTGTTTAGTTAGGTTTATGGTTAGGAATCAATTTTGTCTAGTCTTAAGGTTAGGGTTCAATTTGGTTTAATATTCAATCAAGTTTAGGGTTAGAGTTAAATTTGTTTAATGATCAATTAGGTTTACTGTTATGGCCTTAGCATTAAATTTATTTTATAATTTTAATTCAAATTTGGTATAAGGTTAGTGCTCATTTTCTATAATGTTTATTTAGGTTTAGGATTAGGGTTTAATTTTCTTGGTATTACCATTAGGATTAGGGTTCAACATGATGCCAATTTAGTTTAGGGTTAAGGTTTAGTTTGGCTTAATCTTCAATAGGTTTAGGCTTAGGGTCCAATTGATTTAACGTTAGGGTTTCCATTCAACTTGGTACATGTATACTCACGAGATGATGTAAATGCTCTATTTGATTAATATTACATGAAGTGAGTGAATTTTGAGATAATGATATATTACAAATTATGGTTTTCATTTGAGTCTCTTTGTGAATATGATGTCAATATTGGAAATTTTGTTCTAGATGCCAAGTATGATGTGACAAGATGGACATGATACCTAGGTTGATGGATTCAATAATGTGAGATGAGCATTGATGCCTAGGTCACATGATTAGCTAGGGAGTGTACTATCATAAAAGTTAGATTATCTATAATTAGATGCTCATTTTAGCTCTATTTTAGGTTTAATAGTTTAATGATTTAAGTTTTGTTTTGGGTTTAACAATTTGAAGATTTACGTTTTGTTATAGGTTTGATAGTATGAAGGTTTAAGTTTTAAGGTTTAAAGTTAAAGGTTTGAGTTTTAAGTTAAAAATTAAGGTTTACAGTTTACGTTTAAAGGTTTAAGGTTTTAGTTTTCAGAGTAAAATATTATTTAACTAGCCATTTTATACAACATAAAAAATTAAACATTTGCTACTAAAATAACATTAAAAAATCATTTTAAACCATACATGAAAAATTAAATATTTCATCAAAATTAAAAATATTATTAAAAAGAATGGCTCTGCTTAGCTCTTCTATTCGCACTCGACCCAAAATTCTTTCTGTGAACTCGCTCGATCACCAGATTTCAATTTTTGCAAGAACGAAGTATGCTAAGGTCTTTGGCAGGGATGAAAGGAAGGTCTCATATGTTCAAACGATATGCCAAGATGATAGGCTCTATGACTGGAAGTGTATTTCAAATCCACACAGATATGCTTCTAAGGATCTTGTTGCTCCTTTTTCCTTTAACATACCAAACAAATTCTCTGCGTTAATGTCCTCTTCCCCTAGGGTTCAACTTAGGGCTTCACCACGGGCGAGGCATAATGCAATTTCAAAAATAGAAAGAACTTTAATTAATAAACATGAAAAGTACTCACCCCCACACCGAAGGATTCAATGCCCTAAAAAGAAGAGTGATTTGGTGTTTGGAAATCCTCAAAAGCCTAACTCATCTCAGGACTCAAATAGGTAGAATCTAGTAAGCTACGCCCAAATCCTTCCACAGGTGAGGTTTATTTTCCACCCCATAGAAGATCAATCGGTTTAGACCAAAAAGGTAATATGAATTATAATACAGTAGGAACTCGGGAATTTAGAAAAATTTCTTTAACAACTAACCCTAATCAGTGAAATCTAGTTATTAAGAATGGAATAGTTAGCAGAATACAAAAAATGTGTGCAAAGTATGGTTTTTTCTGCAGATGGAATGGCATAGGGGCTTCGGCAGAAACTATTGCAACATGGATTGAATCTCATCTAATCAACAAGGTACGTATCACTATCCTTCAAGAGAAATTTATTTATATTGATTGTTCCAGTAAGACTCTAAACATAAAACTTCTTTTTGAGGGTTTACCAAAATTTAGGAACAAAGGGTTTTCTTCCCTCGATTGGTCACTTCTTTTTGATCCATTAAAACTGAAGGATTTTCTGATTGATAGAGCGATTATACTCAATAATCTCCTAATTGAACTCTCAGATAATGATTCTCTTAGAGAGATAAGAAATTATTTAAGGCAATTTGTAGGTGTTGTAAATGATGATCTGGTTCATGCATAAAGAATCATAATTGTCAAAATGAAGCTTAACGCATCTATCAACTTCCCTTTGGAAATATGTTGTGAAATAGGCTTGATTACCATCCACCCTAAATTTTTTGAAGGGGATCTTGAGGAAGATGATTCCACTTTTAGGGATATGGAGTGTGTAGCAGACTCACAACTTAAAAGTAGGATAAAGGATGCCTACTCTCCATCATCTATTCTCAAAACCCCTGCTAACAAAAACACCAACGTAGAGAAGGGAAATTGTGTTTTATCGGTGTCAAACAATGGTGATATTAAGATCCAAGAACATGCAGGTTTTACCAGAGACTCTAGTCAGAATAATAAAGAACATAATCTTAATACATTCTCTTCAGCTTTAGAGGAAGGGGAAATCTGTCCTTACCCCAAATTTATAGTTTTTGTAGAACCTATTCCTGAATTATCTTTTAATCAGACTTCAAGAGGTTTTTGTTTTCTCAATCACTCCCTTAAGCAGGATGAGTCTATGAAGACTAAGAATAGTAACCTCAAACTAGTATGTATTAATCCAGAGACTACCAATGAGGACATCACTACCCCAACATCTAAACCTATTTTAACAAAGGCCCCTAAAAATAAAATTTGGTCTAACTCAAATTTGCAAGTAAAAACTCCAGCAACAGAAGCCCTTTTAATTCAGGAAACATAGTCACTAAGTAAACCTGTTAACATTATGAACGCAAATTATAATTTAGAAATTAACAAAAACTTAGCTTCAAGTGAGGACACTATTAATTTTTCGCTATTATCTGATGATGAGACCAGTGATATAGATGAATCTAATAGATGAAAAAATATTCTTATCAAAGAAATAATGAGTAATGATGCCTCGATAACACTCTCAGAAATAATTAGGAATACAACAACATCACCAATGTTAGAACCTCCCCTCCTTGAGATTAACATAAATTTTAAAACAGATAAACATTATACTATGAATAATACATGGTTTGAGGATAAGAACAATTTTTAGAAACCTATACCTTTAAATTCTTTCAAACCCAGCTCAGAGTATTCAGATGAACATGAATTTATAAACTCTTTAAATATTAATAATATGGAAACTAATGAGGGACAAAATGAAGTCTCAGATATGAACCCGGAGATAACAGTGGAAAAGAGTCTTCAAAGTTTTGGGACAAAGGAAAAGATATTGGGAAATGATCCCACAAGAAGCCCTATTCTTAGTAACTCTATAGGTAAGGTAGTGGTTAATATTAATTTATCTCCAAACACTACAGATACCCCTAATGAAGATCCGTCAAATAATTTAGAAAACTCAAAATCTGAAAATGAAAAAGTTAATGAAGAAGTAAATACAATAGCGAATTATATAGGGGAGTCATTAACAGAGGAATTAATGGAACAATTTTTGGAGAGATTTGTGATCTAGAAAAATTAGAATGCCAGAAAGAGCTCCTAGTTGAGGGAATCAACTTGAAAATTGCCACCTTAGAAGGATCTGTAGAAGAGTTGTTAATAAATTTGGAGGAAAAAGAATCACAGGAGCAGGAATCTCTAGGTATAGCTCAGCTTAAGGAGAGCAGGAAATCCTTGGATTGTGCAAAAAAAGAAAGGAAAAGAGGAAGAAAGCCTAATGCAGAATTAAGAGGCTTGGTAGGGGAAGCTATAGGACAGGTCAAAATTACATCTATTATGAATGCTGGGAAGGGGAAGAGCCTTTCCAAAGAGCCATGAATGTCCTTCCATGGAATGTTAGGGGCATGAATGCCCCTAACAAGCAGTGTTTGATCAAACACTACATCAAAATTCACAATCCAGAGATTATGTTAATTCAAGAAACAAAGTTAGATAACATAGAATTAGGAAATTTTAAAAAGAAATTAGGGTTGAGGGAAATGGAAGCGTCACCGACAAAGGGTGCATCAAGTGACTTGGTTATTATTTGGGTTCCTCGTAGTATATCAATAAACATTACATAAATAAGACAATTTTGGAAGAGTGGAACGATCAAGAACTTTAGACTCAATCTGACCTTTAATCTAGTAAATGTATATGGACCTATTCAAAATAAAGAAAAACTTTTAGTTTGGCAAGAGATAGAATCGTATCTCAAACAGAAAAAGGACACACTTTATCTTCTAGGAGGTGATTTTAATGTGATAACAAAGATTTCTGAGAAAAGAGGAGGAGCGAATACCCTTCCATTAGCTACTAGAGACTTCACACATTGGAGAGATAGGAAATCTCTCCTTGAAATTCCAACAGAGGATAACTCCTTCACCTGGAACAATAGAAGACTAGGTTTTTGCAACATAGAAGATAAATTAGATAGATTCTTTCTTAAAGGTAGTCTGGCCAATTATGATGTTTCACTTTCAGCCAACATCCTTTTGTTATCTGGTTCAGACCACTATCTAATACTTCTTAGCATCTTAACACAAAATAAACCAAAAAAATGTGCCTTTAAATTCAAACAAGCATGGTTAAGGGATCCAGATATCCTGAAGCTTATTGAGTCTTGGTGGTCAGAGCCTAAGATATCAAGCTCCAAAATGTTTAGATTAGTAAACAAACTAAAGTGGATTAAAAGAAAGTTGTTAGAATGGAACTCGTCTAAGTTTGGCAACATCTTCGAAAAGAAACTAGAACTAGAATTAGAATTGGAAAAAGTTAATTCTCAGGTTATCAAGGAGGGGATGAATGATGACTTGTACTATAGGGAGAAGAATTTACTTAAGGATTATAAAGAGATACTGGCTAGAGAAGAAATTTTTTGGAAACAAAAATTAAGAGAAACTTGGTTAGAAGCAGGTGATAGAAATACTAAATTTTTTTCATAATAGCACTAAACAAAGAAGAAATACTAATAGGATTTCTTGTATTATTAATGACAAGGGTGAAACCATAGAGGATTCCAAAGGAATAGCTGAAGAATTAGTAAACTATTTTGATAACATTCTGAATAATAGAGAATCTTCAAATATGGGATGTCAATCAGAACTTCTTAGAAATGTCCCTAAAGTCATATCTAAACATAACCAAATTTTAATTGGAGAATTTAACATGGATGATATTCATCATGCCTTAATGCAAATGAATCCAAATAAATCTCTGGGACCAGATGGCTTCTCGGCTATTTTCTTTCAGAAGTGCTGGCACTTTATTGGAAAGAAGTTTACGGAAGCCTTAGAAGGGGTCAGGAACTCAGGGAAAATACTTAAAGAAGTAAACAACACCTTTTTTTCTCTCATTTCCAAAAAAGAGAAACCAACTAGCCTTAATGATTTTAGACCAATTGCACTATGTAATACGTTGTATAAACTACTTACCAAAACATTGGCCCTTAGACTTAAAAAATTCTCCCTCTGATCATCAGCGAAGAATAGACGAGTTTTGTTCTAGGAAGATCCATCTTTGATGGGGTAATCATAGCTCAAGAAGCTATCTACTCAATCCTCAAAAATAAGAACCCAAACATGCTTATTAAATTAGACATAAAAAAGGCATATGACAAAGTCGACTAGAGATTTCTATGCAAATGCATCGAAGCCTTTGGCTTTGCTAAAAGTTTGATCAAGTTAATTTTTGAATGTATTTCCACTCCTATGATTTCGGTTTTAGTGAACAAAACCCCTGAAGGTTCTTTTGGCATCTCTAGAGGACTTAGACAGGGTGACCCCATTGCCCCATTTCTATTCATAATCATGGTGGAAGCTCTAGGTAGAGCAATTTCAAAAGAAAAGGAAAATGGGGCTATCAAGGGCATATCCATTACTAGTAACTTGGACCCCACTACTCATCAACATTTTTTTGATGATACTCTTTTATACAGAGCCAACAATAGAAAGGAGGAAAAAACCTTTAAGAGGATCCCGAAGACATATTCAAAGGATTCAGGATAAGAAATTAATCTGGACAAATCAGACATCTTCTTCTTCAATACTGATATTGAAATTGAAAAAGATATTTGTAAGATCCTCAATTTTAATCAGGGTAAGCTTCATTGTAAATACTTGGGTCTTCCCTTAGTTAAGGACAACAGAGCTACAGGTATATGGGATCCCATTATTGAAAAGATCAAAAAAAAAATGAGCTCATGGAAGGGGAGATGGTTGTCCTCTACTGGTAGAACCACCATGGTGAGGTCAGTCTTGGCAGCTATGCCAACCTATCATTTATCTTGTATGCACCTTCTCGCAAATAAAAGATCAGAAATCACCAAGCACTTAAGAACATTTGTTTGGAAAGGGAGCAATGAAAATAAGAAAATCCCTTTAATTTCATGGGATAACATATGTAAACCAAAAGAGGAAGGTGGGGTGGGTCTTAAAAACTTAGGGGACCAAGGATATGCCCTAGGAGCCAAACTACTGTGGAGAATCTTTAGAAACTCGAAAGCTAAATGGGAAAAAATACTCATTCACGAATATTTGAAAGACTATTCCCCCATTAACATCTTTAGAGAATCTAATCCTCCAAAAGGATCGAGAATATGGAATTTTATGATGAAATGAAGACATATTATTATGGAGAAATTAACTTGGTGCCCAAGGTCGGGGGAAGAGATCATGTTTTGGGATGATTCATGGGGTGGTTATGAGGTAATATCTAAGAAGTTAAATAACCCTTCCCTCATTAATCTATTGAAGGAAAAGAATGGTCTCTTTCTCAAAGACTACACTACTTTCAATGGAGATAAATGGGTTTAGAAATCCTTAAATTTTTTTGGGATTTCATCTTTTGAGGAAACAACAATCATGGATATTCTCAAGAATAGAAAAATTTTGTTAGACAACTCAAAAGATTGATTAGTATGGGATGGATCTAAGTCATTAGAATACAACACTAAGGATGGATATAAGCTCATTGTCCAAAACTACAATAGACCCAAAACCACTTTACCAATCCACCTATGTTGGGGCAAGGATTTTTCACTGAAAGTTGGTTTTTTCACATGGCTAGCAATGAATTATAGACTTTTAACCATAGATAGATTTAAGAAACTTGGTTTCTCTAGCCCTAGTAGATGTCCACTTTGTGAAAAGAGCGAAGAAGATGTAGACCATCTATTCTTGAACTATCCTTTTATAAATCTTTGTTGGGATTGGTTGTAAGGGAACTTGGGATGGTCCTCAGCCTTTCCCCATTCCCTTAGTGCAATGCTGCAAGCATGTCCAATCATCAAACAAAGAAGTATATTCACCAACCTATGGACTATTTCGCCCTCTATTTTAGTTTGGGAAATTTGGAAAGAAAGCAATAGAAGAATTTTCAAAGATGAAAAACTAGAATAGAAATAGCTATGCAATAAAATAGAAGCTGCAATCATAAAAAATATGAATTGTAACACTAATACATTTGGGGTGAAATTGCGACGGCAGGCAAATGTCATGCGGTTTTGGCTTTTTTTTTTCAAATATAGCCCGACACCGTCGCAATTTGCGACGACAATACATTTGGCACTGTCGCAATTGCGACGTTGTCGGGATATAAGCGCAAAATTAAAAAGGAACGTTGTCATTTGTGTTTTCAACAGCGCCGTAACCCTCCGCAAAATCACATCAGGATATAAGGGCAAAAAAAATAAGAACGTTGTCATTTGTGTTTTCAACAGCGCCGTAACCCTCCGCGAAATCACATTGGGATATAAGGGCAAAAAAAACAAGAACGTTGTCATTTTTGTTTTCAACAGCGCCGTAACCCTCTGCGAAATCACAGCTACAATTTCTGAGTACGTTGGGTTTATTTTTCTTTTGTCATTATTATGTAATCTGGTATTCAGCTGTTAGAGAGCTAAAATACCCAGAAATGAGGACATATCTATGTTGAATTTATTGTTAGCGGCTTTGGTTATTTAGAAGTTTAATTTTATTTGTTCATCTTTCAAGCACAAACATTTTGTGGACCGTAACGTCTTCATTGTTTCGGGTATGCAGTAAAACAGCCCTAACTTGCAATTGCGATGTTGTCGGGATATAAGGGCAAAAAAAAAAAGGAATGTTGTCATTTGTGTTTTCAACAGCACCGTAACCCTCTGCGAAATCACATCGGGATATAAGGGCAAAAAAAACAAGAACGTTGTCATTTGTGTTTTCAACAGCGCCGAGAGAGATTCCCTCCGCGAAATCACAGCTACAATTTTTGAGTACGTTGGGTTTATTTTTCTTTTGTCATTATTATGTAATCTGGTATTCAGATGTTAGAGAGCTAAAATACCCAGAAATGAGGACATATCTGTGTTGAATTTATTGTTAGCGGCTTTGGTTATTTAGAAGTTTAATTTTATTTGTTCATCTTTCAAGCACAAACGTTTTGTGGACTGTAATGTCTTCATTGTTTCGAGTATGCAATGAAACAGCCCTAATTGCGACTACCTTCACGGTACTTGTGTACATTATCATGTTGTCTTTACAGTGACTGTCCTCATTCAAGTGGCAATTACACAAGGGACAGTCACTGTGAGATGTCCTCATTTGTGACAAGGACAGTCACACTTAGGACATCTCATAGTGATATTCCCTTGTGTAATTTCCACTTGAATGTATTGCTATTGAACCACATTAATGCTTTTCTTCTTCAACAAATGAGGACAGTCACTGTAAAGACAACATGATAATGTACACAATTACCAAAAAATGATCTTGTTAATTGATGTAACACTTTGTCTTGCTCACTCCCTATCCTTCACTAGGGTCTCTTTAGGCCAATGTTTTGACTTGATAGGGTACTTAACTATCCCTACACTCTTTAGGTATCTCTACCCAAGATCCCACTCCTTCAACTAGTGCACACCAACAAGAAATACAACGAACTCTGCTCAATACCAATCTAGCTACTAGGACACTCCTAGTCTTGTCTTCACAAATTGAAACACATTCAACTAGAACTTTACTCCATGGAGAGGCTGGCCACTAGGACCTCTATTGGTTTCAATATTACTCCTTCACCTATACTTTTCATCAGTACTTCAATCCGGTTCATCAAACCATGCCAATTGCACCCAAAAATAGGCTGCTAGCAATTAGGCCTTTGTCAAGCCTTTTTGTTTATATTAAGCCACCTAAAGGGCTTAGGATTCAGATGCCCTTTATTGAGAACTCCAAGATATCTAAGGTCTTCTCCTCCTAGATTTTTTGTACACCAACTGCTACAGCCATGCCTGAAAACAAGTATTTTGACACAACTTGGACAGTCTGACTAAGAGTTTGTTTTCTTAGCAGCCAAAGAAACTCACCCAATCTTCTAATTTGACTTGGGGCTTCTTTAGATGTGTGTCTACCTCTCCATGAGATTTTAGTTGAAGCAACCAATGCATTCAACTTGTTGTAATCTTCTTGTAATGATTTGTCATCCCTAACTGTGTTCAACTGACTCACCTAGGACATCATTGCAAACATAGAAAATGAGCTTCCCAGGGCCCCTCCTTCCAAACATATAGTACATGGAGTCTCCTCACCCATTCCAAGAGCCCATACAAAATTGACAATGGAATGATGAGCTAAGACTCCATTTGTTCAACCTGCCTGGTTCAAACCAATGATAGGGTACTTAACAAAAGAATTAACAAACTAGTTGGAATGCTTCAAACTCAAAAAAAACACAACACAGAATAAAAAAACAACTTGTACTAACTTTTCCAATAGACACTGCGAGCTATCTAATCCATTAATCAACTGAAAACAAAGAAACAAAAAAACTCAAGAATTCACTAAAACCGTGTTACTCTACAAATCTTCTTAATTCCAAATGTTTTTCCCCCCAACCTTTTGCACAGATCGATGGAGGCCTCTTATAGTTGATCTGATGCCTAATTCAATGGTTTCATATAGTTACATAACCATCTTACTCGAAAATGCTCCCTTGCACAAATGTTGTCAATGTTGTGAATGACAACATTGACAACTTGTTACAACCTTTAGGATTTTGGTTCAAAACTTATTGTTCAAACACCATAAGACCCTAACCATGACTTAGTTAGGCTATTTAGACCTCACATAGGCCACTTCTACACTTCTTTGCCCAATTTGACCCCTAAATGCTTCATTCCCACTTTTGCCACAATATTGGTAACTTGGGTACAAATTGGCACTTGCCTTCACAAAGGTCACACATGAGGACATCTCACAGTGATCGATTGTCCCTTGTGTAATTGCCACTTGAATGTATTGCTATTGAACCACATTAATGCTTTTCTTCTTCAACAAATGAGGACAGTCACTCTAAAGACAACATGATAATGTACACTCACTGTAAGGACAGTCACAAATGAGGACATCTCACAGTGACTGTCCCTTGTGTAATTGCCGCTTGAATGTATTGCTATTGAACCACATTAATGCTTTTCTTCTTCAACAAATGAGGACAGTCACTCTAAAGACAACATGATAATGTACACTCACTGTAAGGATAGTCACAAATGAGGACATCTCACAGTGACTGTCCCTTGTGTAATTGCTGCTTGAATTACACAAGGGACAGTCATTGTGAGATGTCCTCATTTGTGACAAGGACAGTCACACATGAGGACATCTCACAGTGATTGTCCCTTGTGTAATTGCCACTTGAATGTATTGCTATTGAACCACATTAATGCTTTTCTTCTTCAACAAATGAGGACAGTCACTCTAAAGACAACATGATAATGTACACTCACTGTAAGGACAGTCACAAATGAGGACATCTCACAGTGACTGTCCCTTGTGTAATTTCCACTTGAATTACATAAGGGACAGTCATTGTGAGATGTCCTCATTTGTGACAAGGATAGTCACACATGAGGACATCTCACAGTGATTGTCCCTTGTGTAATTGTCACTTGAATGTATTGCTATTGAACCACATTAATGCTTTTCTTCTTCAACAAATGAGGATAGTCACTCTAAAGACAACATGATAATGTACACTCACTGTAAGGACAGTCACAAATGAGGACATCTCACAGTGACTGTCCCTTGTGTAATTGCCGCTTGAATTACACAAGGGACAGTCATTGTGAGATGTCCTCATTTGTGACAAGGACAGTCACACATGAGGACATCTCACAGTGATTGTCTGTAATGTCCCCTTTTTGGCTAACTTGGAAAACAGGAACAATTACTCCACTTCTCAGACTTACTCTATCAGATACTTACAATTAAACTAAGTAATGGAGGTTACTTAAGATATCAAACGCTATTTCAGATTCAATCACAATATGTGTGCAAGATGATATTGATACCAATATGTTTAATAGCACTGTCGGATATAATGATATGAAATATGCTATGAATATGATGTTTCCTATCACTTATAGTGATAGTATAATGATGCTATGTCTGATATAAACAATATCGATATACAATCAATAAGTATTGCTTACAGCAATGTATTTGCTGTGTCTGATATGATGATGTAATTATGCAAATGTGTAATATCGCTATGAGTGATATGTTGCTATTTCAGATTCTGAATTATATGCTTGCAACTTCAAATATTGATGTTGTTTCTGACTATCCTTTCTATCTGTGCAATCATGGTGTTGTCTCTGATCTGCAATGATAAACTTGAAACCAAACTGCCAAAGGCAGATGCTCTATTGAGTATATCCAAATATGGATAAGTAAATAAAGTTCTAATGATGCCTTGAGTGACTGACGAGAATGCATTCTTATATTGTCTTTAACAAATGAAGAGATGCTATGAATGAGACGTGTCTTGTTTCTTCCTCCATGTCCCTTTGTTAATCACACCTTTCCATAATCCGACAGTTCACATAATATTATTTCATTATTTTCTGATCATAGATAACTCCCAGATTGACTCAATATCAAATCTTTTTATGAAGGTAATCTTCTCTAATTGGTAGTGCAACCAGTAGTTAACATCCATTGTGTTTGTATTAGTTTGGTCTAACTATCATTAGTATTTAGTCAATCGATATTAACTCTTGCCTTATCCCATATTGTTATGATTATATCCAATCTTTCTACTCTGATATAAGTCGATATCATTTTCTGATAATTGTCCATTTATTGGTTGATTGCTGGTAATGGAGTTTGATCTTCAAATTGACTTCCATTCCTGTTAATACTTAAGGATACATTGTACTTATTATCCATGACTGATGCCTCATTCATCAATAGCTTGTGATATAATCACTGATGCTTTTGTGTTTCTACAAGATGTGGTTTATCTCAGACAATCGATAATCTTTCAATCCTTTAGTCGATATCCTCCTATGTGGTGTCTATTGATATAGATAGTAGAATTCAATCTAGTTTATGTTATTGTCATGATAACATAGGAAGTGATGGTGCATATTTGCTAGCGGGTCTTCATGTTTGATATTGCTTTATCGAATATGTCATTGTCTAAACTTGTGCAATTAATGATTATTTATAATATATGAATGGTTATCCTTCTTGCTTATCAATACATCTTCTGAAACACATAGCGACCTATCCCTTATTCATATCATGTTGATCTTGACTTCATAGTATTTGGTTCATTAATCATCCTCTCATGGTATCGATGTGTAATGACTAGTGATTGTTGTATCACTTCTTCATTCCTCATCGTGATAGATAATGCAGATGTTTAATGTAGATGTATATCGATTACAGATATTCGATATTGCTTTAAACGTTATTATTATTATTATTATTATTAATGTTATTGTTATTATTAAATATTATAATTAATGATGTTAGTAATATTAATAATATTATAATAAATATTATTATAGTGATAACATATTGTTTTATATTGAGAGGTTTATTAATATTATTTATATATTAAAATTATTATATCAATAATTGATTTAATATTATTACTTAATATATTATTATAATATAATATATATAATTTATTAATAATTATTTATTATTAATTTATATTATAATTATAATCATAATTATATTATTTATTAATATTTTAATATTATTTAATTAACATATTACTTATTATGCTAACTATATATTATTATTATCTTTTGATAATAATTATATATTATTGTTATATACCATTAATAATATATTATTATATATCATCTAATCATTTTATTATTATACTAAGTTCAATATGTCACGGCTCATGACATTGTCCCTTGTGTAATTGCCACTTGAATGTATTGCTATTGAACCACATTAATGCTTTTCTTCTTCAACAAATGAGGACAGTCACTCTAAAGACAACATGATAATGTACACTCATTGTAAGGACAGTCACAAATGAGGACATCTCACAGTGACTGTCCCTTGTGTAATTGCCACTTGAATTACACAAGGGACAGTCATTGTGAGATGTCCTCATTTGTGACAAGGACAGTCACACATGAGGACATCTCACAGTGATTGTCCCTTGTGTAATTGCCACTTGAATGTATTGCTATTGAACCACATTAATGCTTTTCTTCTTCAACAAATGAGGATAGTCACTCTAAAGACACCATGATAATGTACACTCACTGTAAGGACAGTCACAAATGAGGACACCTCATAGTGACTGTCCCTTGTGTAATTGCCACTTGAATGTATTGCTATTCAGCCACATTAATGCTTTTCTTCTTCAACAAATGAGGATAGTCACTCTAAGGACAACATGATAATGTACACTCACTATAAGTGTACATTATCATGTTGTATTACAAATGGACCTTATGTTGGTCGGGATATAAGTGCAAAAAAAAGAAGGAACGTTGTCATTTGTGTTTTCAACAGCGCCGAGAGAGATTCCCTCTGCGAAATCAAGTGGGTTATCATTTGTGTTTTGAACAAAGCAGGTTGTCATTTGTGTTTTGAACAGCACCGAGAGAGATTCCCTCCGCGAAATCAAGCGGGTTGTCATTTGTGTTTTCAACAGCGCCGAGAGAGATTCCCTCCGCAAAATCACAGCTACAATTTCTGAGTACGTTGGGTTTATTTTTCTTTTGTCATTATTATTTAATCTGGTATTCAGCTGTTAGAGAGCTAAAATACCCAGAAATGAGGACATATCTGTGTTGAATTTATTGTTAGCGGCTTTGGTTATTTAGAATGCTTCCCCACAATACTTAATTACACAAGGGACAGTCACTGTGAGATGTCCTCATTTGTGACAAGGACAGTCACACATGAGGACATCTCACAGTGACTGTCCCTTGTGTAATTGCCACTTGAATGTATTGGTATTCAACCACATTTATGGGCCCGTTTGGACCATGACACATAGTAGCATCTACAGAGAAGAATATCCCAGGTGTAACAAGTTGTAAGAATATACCAACAGTTCTAAGAAGTTCCCTAGCACGTAGTAGCATCTACAAAGAAGAATATACAACATGAGGGCAGCCACTGTAAAGACAACATGATAATGTACACTCATTGTATGTGTACATTATCATGTTGTCTTTACAGTGACTGACCTCATTCAAGTGGCAATTACACAAGGGACAGTCACTGTGAGATGTCCTCATTTGTGACAAGGACAGTCACACATGAGGATATCTCACAGTGACTGTCCCTTGTGTAATTGCCACTTGAATGTATTGCTATTCAACCACATTTATGGGCCCATTTGGACCACGGCACACAGTAGCATCTACAGAGAAGAATATCCTAGGTGTAACAAGTTGTAAGAATATACCAACAGTTCTAAGAAGTTCCCTAGCACATAGTAGCATCTTCTAATTGTCTATACCACTTCACAAGGTATTGTTTGCACACATTGTTTTTGGTTCTTTTGATGACCCTTGTTTTGAAATTGCTATTAGGCCTTGTAGCTTATATGTTTTGATTGCTGGAGAGCTTCTAAAGCTAAGCAAGAAGACCATTGCACGAGTTATAGCCGCGCGCTCAGGTTTGAAAATTGTATATTTTTTAATCTAATGTATATTTTAACTAGACTTTTAGCTTATTTTTGCTGTATATTTTAATCTAAAGGGAATCATGGATGTGAACTTGAAAGAATTTTGTACTTAGTTCTTATGGAGAGAATAGTAGTAGTTTACGGTCTAATATCAAATAGAGTTTTCCAATTACAGAAAGTTAATGAATTCTAATAGCTTATATGTTTTGATTGCTGAAGAGCTTCTAGAGCTAAGCAAGAAGACCATTGCATGAGTTATAGCCGCGCGCTCAGGTTTGAAAATTGTATATATTTTAATCTAATGTATATTTTAATCCTTTTGCCATGTCATGTAATATGTCTTGCCTTGTAGCTTATATGTTTTGAAATTGCTGTTAGGCCTTGTAGCTTATATGTTTTGATTGCTAGAGAGCTTCTAGAGCTAAGCAAGAAGACCATTGCACTAGTCGTAGCCGCGTGCTCAGGCATGAAAATTGTATATTTTTTAATCTAATGTATATTTTAACTAGACTTTTAAAATATTAAAGGATTTAACTAGGTCTAAGAAGATTTGTGTACTTTTGACAATTTTGCTTAGTCACTGAAAGTTGTAGACCGAAGTTTTCATAGCCCAATTTTTGCTTCCTGTGAAGAATGATCATGTCAGATAATATAAGTGAAGAACAAAATAGGGAGACAATCGCTAGATTGTGGTCTAACTTGAAAAGAAAAGGTGATGGAAAATGTTATTGTCCCTACAAAATTTGTAAGGGCTTAAACCGTAGAAGACTGCTAATCAAAACAGTTAAGAGACATTGTAGGGAGAATGGTCACATTGAAGGGGGGCATGACTATCATCCACTGGTAAGTTGTTCATTATATCATTTTAACAATTTATATACATATGAAATCACTTGATGATGAGTTGAAGATCATGGTTTATTTATGTTAATCAATTTTATATAGGTTGATCTCCCCAGGGAAGTACATGATATGGAGGAACATGGGGGTGCGAATATCCAAGGTGAAGATAATGATCCCATGGAAGATGACGATCATGCGCCAGAAAACACAATTCAAAGATGATGGTATAAATACATTGATCCATGACACATTTAGTCCAAGCGGATCTGATCATGATGATGATGATAGCCTCGATGTACCTCTACTTGAGAAGGCATACGAGCCTCTATACAAAGACTCCCAAACAACTCTTCTCTCTGCTGTATTGTTGTTGTTGAACTTGAAGGTTATGAATGGTTTATCCAACATAACAATGTCACGTATGTTAAGGTATGTCATATATGTCTTTATAGTTAACAAAAGGTGAATAATGTACCACTAATATTGTTTATATTAACAACTTATATTTTTTGCTGTAGATTGATAGGCGAGTTTTTGTTACCACCATCAAATATTCTACCTCGCTCATATCGAGAATTATCTGCTATTATGAAAGATAATGGAATGGAGTATCAAGCAATACATGCTTGTCCCAATGATCATATTATATATTATAAAGAACATGAATTTGCAACACAATGCCCTGTATGTCATACAAGTAGATATCGAATAGATCGAATAACAAAAAAGGTGCCTCACAAGGTTCTTCGTTACATCCCCATTATTCCACGGATGCAACAATTATTCAGGTGTACTAGCTTGGCACAATTTATGGATTACCATGCACGCAATAGAAGTCGAGATGACATTATTCGAATCCCTGCGGATGGTTCGGCATTTATGCACATAGAGGAAAAGTGGCAACACTTCAAAGAAGAACCTCGTAATCTCAGGCTTTCATTGGCAGTGGATGGTGTCAATCCATTTGGAGAGATGAGATCTGTTTGCTCGGTGTGGCCTGTTTTTGTTATCAACAATAACATTCCTCCGTGGATGTCAATAAAGAGGGAGCACATTATGTTGGCAATGATTGTTCCAGGTATTTTATCATTTGATAGTTATTAATTTACATGTACTTACAAATCTTATAGTAAAATGGTCACAATAATTATGTAATGTTACTGTTCATTCAAGTAGGTAAATATCAAGTTAAAGATATGAATGTATATATTGAGCCTCTTATTGACGAGTTGGTGGAGTTATGGAACGGTTTCACTATGTATGACGTGTCTAGACCAATAGGACAAAGACAATTTCAATTCCATGCAATACTTGTATGGACAATACATGATGCCCCAGGGCTAACACATTTTTGTGGTATGTTATAGTGAATTCAAGTTGTGCATGATAATTCTAATTATAAAAATCAACATATTTAATAATCCAATTATATCATTATCTTGTAGGTCTTCAAACAAAGGGAAAATTTGCATGTCCAGTTTGTGGTCCAAAGATGAAATCTCGTCATTCAAAAAGTTTAGGAAAGCATGTGTTTGATGAGTACAGACACTTCCTCCACAGGAATCATAAGTATCGAAGTATGGAAAAACATCTTTTCAATGGGAAAGAAGAGACTACATCAAAGCCACGAAGAATGACACCTCGCCTATGGAAGTTGGAATATAATAGAATTAATCGTCGAGGTAATGTCGTTCCACTTAATGGTTTATGTTTGTAATTTATATATTTCTATTGTGATTTTTGTTTACTAATTATGTAATTGATGATTGTGAAGGTCGTCAAGGCACTACTGACAACCTTCCAAAGGGACTAAAAAGCTATCCCAGACAATTTAGTAGGTTGCCCTACTACGAGGACCTACAAATTGTGCATTTGTTTGATCTTATGCATGTTGGAAAGAATATAACAGAGACATTGTGGAAAATACTGGATGGAAGGCGTGACAAAGAAAAAATTGTCAAAATTTGTAATGACATTCATGAATCCAATCATGCACTGAAGAATTTCATTCACTCAAATAGCAATAGAGATCAGATTAATATAAGTGCCCTTCCTTGGTTATTAACGGAGCAGCAAAGTGATGCCATAAAAGAAGTCATACGAAAAATTCAATTTCCCATAGGATTTGCTGGGAACATAAGCAATCTCATATCAAAGAAAAGTGAATTTGGGCCAGGGCTCAAAATGCATGATTGGCATACTTTCATCAAGGTAAGTTATGTTCTTCTATATTTACAATATATTCATAAACTACGTGTACTATTCATTATGTTATGTTAGAAAATAATGAAATGATTGGTTTATAATTACTGCAGTACGTGCTACCGCTATCTCTCCCAGAGCACTTCAACAATAACATCAAACAAGTGATATATGATCTTGAAAAATACATGAGGTAAGCAGTAATATCTGTTCAATTTGTTGTATATATTTATTATATTCGCGATTTGTTTTTCTTGCTATGTAATCTATTGTATATTATTTTGTAAAGTCTCGTATTTATATATTTTTTGTGACTTGAATCTCTTAATGTAGGTGGTTGTCATCTAAAGAAATCCATAAAGAAGATATAAACTATTGGAAGAAAAGAATTCCTCATTTACTGTGTGAAATGCAAAAGTGTCTACCTCCAACTTTTTTCAATGCACAAGAACACTACCTCATACACCAAGTTGAGGAGATTGAATTGTGTGGACTTGCACACACTAGGTCAATGTGGATGGTTGAGAGGCACTTGAAATCTTTGAAGGCTTTGGTTCGACAAAGAGCACATCCTGAGGGTTCTATGGTAGAGGGATACATGGTATACCAGACTATGGTGTACATTACTGAATATCTTCCTAAGTTTGCTTCAAATATCCATGTAGATCGCATTTGGGATCTCGACCCTTTTAAAAAATTCAAAGGGGAGTACTTGATGGGGAAAGGTAGATTGAGGAAAGTGATAGGTAATAAATTATAAGATGTTATTGTAATAAATTATTTCTTAATCTTCAAAATAAATCGGTTGTAAGTCGTCTATTTTTTTTTTGTACAGTTGCTCGAGAGTGGGATGCACTACATTTGTATATTGCAAACAATCTTGATTGGATGACGGTATGGATTGAACGATGTCAACATTCTGGTCACACATTAACATGGGAAGGTGTATCTTCATTGGTTAAAGAAGCTCATTGTAATGGAGATTCTAATGTTACGCAAAGGGAAATAGATTTAGCATATGGTTTAAGAGATTTCCAGGTACGTACAAAATTATTAATCACCCGTATGTTTATCAACTCACGATATAATAATTTTGACATGTTTCACATATTATTACAGGTTAAACACCACAAGGGTATGTTCTGTAATGGTCAAAAATTTCGCGTCAAAGTGTTGGATGACACGAAGAAAACTTGTGATTCTGGAATAACTACAGTCTTTCAAGTGACTAATATTTCATCTAGAAATGACTTAGATCCTCAAGAGTCTAAAAATCAATACTATGGCATTTTGGATGATATACTTGAGTGCGACTTTAGTTCCTTCAAATTAGTACTCTTCATTGTCAAATGGTACAGTCTACGACTTAATCCAAATGATCCTAATAGAACTATTATTGAACATGATAATGGATTTACAATGGTTAATACAAGGTCATTTGAGCCAGTTGGGGATGAGCCCTATGTTCTTCCAAGCCAATGTGAGCAGGTATTTTACTCAGAGGTTTCACATAAACCGGGTTGGTCATTTGTTGTTAGACATGAACCGAGAGGAAGGCCAATAAAGTATAATGCGATGGAAGAAGAAGATATCGAAGAAGTAGAAGATGATGTAGATGATGATCACGATCGACAATTATTGGATGATGTTCCTGAGACAAATTTTCATGAAGAAGAAGAAGAAGATGATGACGATGATGCTGCTACTGATGATGATGATGAAGATGATGTTGATGTTGATGATGATGATGTTGATGATGACGACAACGACGACAACGATGATGACGACGACGACGATGATGACAACGATGATGATGATGATGATGATGATGAGGATGAGGATGATGATGATGAAATTTAAAGGTATGCCATCAATCCTTAATGTATTTAATATTCATTTCTTGATAGAAATATATTTGTCTTAAATGGTTACATAGTTTATTCATTATCTATTTAAAAGCTACAAGTTTCAACTACAAACGAGGCTACTATCATGGGGGTGGTACATACTATTAAACCAACCTCTAATCAATGACTCCAACATACCATTTAGTTATTAAATTTTTGGCTAACATTTTTATACTTGATCTTTGACACAGGGGCACAATATGGAGCAACCGCTCGAAGGTGATGGTGACGATATTCCTAGCTCATCTACACATGAGCAGGTAAAACTCATTGTAATTGTGCAAACTAGATAGAAGCAAAATGTTATTTTTTTTAATGTTATTTTCTTCATTGTTTTGGAGTAATTTTGATAATACTAATACTATTGTTGTCACAGAGGGCCGGTGGTCGGAGAGAGGGAAAGCAACCTGCAGTCCCTCAGGATTCCCCCCTTGTGGACCCTTTTTTTATTGATTTAGCAGAGACCGATGACCCGATCGGTTCCATTAAAAAGCTGCTAAAGAAAATTGGGAAAGAACTTCTACATTTGGTATCCATACATCCTCAGACTCAGGAAATAAAAGACAGGGCAGCTGAGTTGTTGCGCACTTCTGAAAACTTTAAAGTAAGTATTAATGAAATTTTTAATTATTACAAGAGTTCAATAATGGTTTTTATGTTATGCTCTTTTATGACATTAATTAAAATATGGATGCATTGTCTTTACAGAGTTATTTGCGTAATTTTGAACCCCATTCCCATGATGAGGCCGGTACTGCAAGTGGTTCAGGTAGATCACATGTTCCATTCCCCACTTGTGTTTTCCACTGAATATATATAGGAATGATCATAATCATTGACAATACATGCTCGAACAATCTTTTTTTTTAATGCTCTAACAATCTTGTCCATGCTAGTCCACGCGTTCTATATTTATGCATGCTCTAACAATTTTATTCTTCAGCTCCTTTCCATGATGATATGACAACGCCGCCTCCATCCAGGACAGCCACAAATGTCTTGCCGACTGCCATGTCAACAACACACAGCCTAAATGCACCAACTGTTGCACCATCTACTGGTACACAAATCCCTCTTTTTCTCTCTTTTGTTATGTGTTTAAGTGTTATGTGTTTACGATGTAGATCCCTTGATTGTGTTTGTGCCATGGGTGCTCTGCACCAATTTATTTCCCTTGAAGTATTATTTCTTGGAGGCATTTGATAATGGTTTTCATTTTTTGCAATAGGAGATGCAACAACTCCCGATGCAACATCATTTCCTGGATGTTCCCGTGTTCCTAGTACGGGAACGGTGAAGGATTGCGTATTGATCATCAGAGACGATGAAGGCATTCCCTTAAAAGTAGCCAAAGTTCCAGGTACTTTAAAGTTATTATTATTCTATAGTGATATAATAGTAATTTAGTTTTTGATCACTCTTCATCGACTAATGATCCCATGATTATTTTGTAGGGAATGATATTTTTTGGCGAAAACTTGGTGACGAGTGTTTGCGGATATTCGGGCCCACCCTACGTACATGGTGGAACATCATATCCTAACTAAAACCCCAAACCACTATTTTGATTTCATATCATTGCTAGAATAGTTTTCCTTTTCATCAATTTCTTGAACTATATTAAAGGTAGCTTCTCTTCATTTATGAGTCTAACATGTTTTTTTTTACTTAAAAGGTGGAATAACCAAGATAAAAAGTTGAAGGATGATCTTGTACATAGTATGACCCAGCTTTTTGGACCTCGTGCATTCGAGAGAAACAAGCTCCTTGAAAAAGCTGGTTTATGTTTGAAGTATATTAGGGACCAGTACAAGAAATATTTAGAGGTTAACCCAAGGCAGGAGCGTCCGTCCTGTGTTCTTGAGGCTGAGTGGCAGGCTTTGATTTTGGATGGAAAGTATAAAGCCGACATGAAAAAAGGAATTACGCCAGTAGAGAGTAGAGCAAGGTATGTGATACTTTTGAGAATGTAATTATGTACTAATTAACCTCTAAATTTTTCCTGTACTGGTCTCTAACATATTTCAAACTTTTCATAGATTGCCTGACACATCAAAGGCAACAAAGGCAAGATTAGAAAAGCATGGGACACACAAGCTCGGCTCTGGTGGTTTTTCCAAACTTCAAGCACGAGTTGTAAGTATTAGTAAATCAAAACTTGTATCAATTTTTTTATATATTGCAAGGAAATTTTTTTTGATCAAACAATGCAAGTAAAATTCACCATACCAAGCAAAAATGTAGGGGTCAGAGTTCAATAGATGCCTCACAGAAGAGGACAAGAGAATTGGCTTCCAACAAGGCTATAGAGCCATGGTTGAACGACTACGAGCTGAAATCAGTGTGCAAGGTTCAAATAATGATGCATCTGAGCCACAGGTAAATAAGCTAAATGAAATTTATTTCAAATTGAATACTTTACCAATTAGTCTATTTGATGTTAAGTTCTAATATAAAGTGAGTATATCTATTTTAAGAAAGCAATGATAACAATGTGTAGGATATTGGAATGCAGCCTGACAATCCTTCTACACAATCTATGCATAATGAAGGTTCGCATGATGTGCATCCTAGTGGTGGAGGTATACATTTTCTATTAAAATTTTTATATGTAATTACAATTGGTGTTTGGATTAATGTAACATTTTGTATAGCAACTGTAGAGGATCGAGGGGTCGGTGCTCATGAGCATGTTGAGGTTGAGTCTAGACAAAATGATGTGGCCAGATCAGGTAATTAAAGAGCGCCACAGTTATGTTCTTTAAAATAATTAAATACTTGTATCAATTATAATTAAATATTTTAAATTTAACTCTTTTATTTGTTATTGTAGAGGACCCCCCTTTGCAGCAGCATAGGAATTTGAGATCATCAAGAATAGAGAACAAAACAACTGATGAGGGGGGTATTGATGATAACACTGATGCTCCTCTTAGAGCTTACATAGAAAAAAAAATTAGAAAGAGAAAAAAGAAATGATTGTCATCTAAATACCTTAATTGATAATGACTGAATTTTATGTCTCAATGAATTTAATTATGTGCTAATGAATGTTCATGAATTATGTGTTTATTTTCATATTGATGAATGTTGCGTGTTAACGAATCTAATGTGTTAATGAATGTTATCATGTGATATTGATTGAATGTTACATTTTATTAATAATTGAAAGAATGAATGAATGTTAGATGTTAACGGGGAATGTAGAGTGATGTTAGGGGGAGGGAGGTGGGGCCAAATGAGCTTCCACCTTCACATGGTTGGCCCTGTTTAGTAGAGAATATTAAACTATATTCTCGAAACAAAGTGAAGCTCAATAAGATACTAAATGAGTCAAAATGGTTATCAAGGTCCTCTATCCATAAGATACTTGTAGTCAAAATGGTTATTAATAAGATACTTGTAGTCAAAATGGTTATCTAGGTCCTCTATCCATTCCATAAGTTCTTCACCATTCAAACTTCCTCCATAACAAGGAATGTGCTCTAGGTTAGTCATGAAGCCTAGTATGGACTCTCTATCAGATAGAGCCACTATTTCAGAGCCTTTTCTGTGCATTTCCTTCAAGCACTGTACAGTGTACGGATGTGAAAGGGAGGGCAAACCAGAGTGGAAATTAGAGTATTTATATCTTATGCTTTGAGAGTTTATTTGGTAGATTCAAGACACCTTATATCAAAGTTATTCCTTTTTCTTATCTGTTGTTCTGTCAAACCCTCATTTTTTGGGTTATTGCATTCAAATGGCCTTAACTTGCAAATAAACCATAGGATATCCTCTGTTCTTTGTAAAATGCAAGTTAAGGGGGTTTATTTTCATATTTTAAAAGCTTTGGAACAGGATACTAAGCCAGAGAATTTCGAGAGCAAGCCCTAGGTCAAGAATCTCAATGTTCTTGTCTAGGAGTTGATGGATTATGCAAGATCAGAGGGTAGCGGCAAGTAAAGGACCTCAAACCTTGTTGAATCTAGATCTTTAGAGCATGGTGGACATCTTCAAACCCTGATCTTGGTTTCATGCACCCATTTTCAATGCCTTGTTTTGGAACCCACACCCAAAGGCATGCATTAGGTCTGCGGACTCAATAAGGACATTGATATGCTGGAGTGGAGTCAGGGTCTGGGAGTTGGAGGATTGTTAGAACATCAAAAAGGATACTCAAAAAACATATAATTTCATAAGGTCCTTTGTCAAATTGAAGAGTTATTGCTGCAGAACAGGTTTTGGAGACCTACTAGAGTCACTAGGTCTATTTGGACCCGTTTAGACCACGACACACAGTAGCATCTACAGAGAAGAAGTTTGGTATGCAATGGTCTTGAAACCTCCTGAGAAATTATTGGTATGCATTTGTGTGGTGCAAAAGCTTCGTTGAAAGAGAAAAAGAAGAAAAGAATAGAAATGATTTTTTTTCTTTTTATGTCATATACTGTAACTTGCTACTTATAACTTGCAAAAATTATTATAACCATTTGAAATTGAAACTTAGTTTAATGTGAAACTGAGAACTGCTTTATTAGAGCTTTCTGTGATTTAGATTCAGACATCAAGAACATTGTTTGCCTAATATTGTGATTAATGTTTATTTATTAATATCTCATACTGACAAACAATTGATAATTGTAGGGAAAACGTCATTGGGGGTCTTTGAGGATCCACCAGAAGCCAAGGAGAAAATGTATTCAAATGCTAAAGATGGTGTAACAGTCCTTACAACTGTTGAACCTTGCTGTGTAGATCATCTCCGATTCTCCAAGTTCAACAGTACTGTGGTATTCCTTTGGATACTTCTAATGGTAAATTTCAGACATCAAGTTCTTTTCGTATGAAACTACTACATTTGTAATCTGTAGTTTTAAACTTTTAGTTTATAAATGTTCATCAGCTTTAGTTCGTATGCTGCCATTTCAAGTATGATTAATGAAGTTACCTTTATCACAGGATGAAAGTGAGCAGTCAGCATACTGGTACGGAGCTGGCAGCATTGATACGGTGACTAGGGCATCGTTTAATGGTGGTATTGTGTTTTCCCGTATTTAGGGCATCGGCCTTTTGAAGCATTGCCTTCATCTTTCTTAAGTCTGAGTTTTAAGTTTGTTTATCTCTCTCGGCGCTGTTGAAAATACAAATGACAACGTTCTTGTTTGTTTTGCCCTTATATCCCGATGTGATTTCGCGGAGGGTTACGACGCTGTTGAAAACACAAATGAAAACACAAATCCCTTGTGTAATTGCCACTTGAAGGAGGACAGTCACTGTAAAGACAACATGATAATGTACACTTACAGTGAGTGTACATTATCATGTTGTCTTTAGAGTGACTATCCTCATTTGTTGAAGAAGAAAAGCATTAATGTGGCTGAATAGCAATACATTCAAGTGGCAATCACACAAGGGACAGTCACTATGAGATGTCCTCATTTGTGACTGTCCTTACAGTGAGTGTACATTATCATGTTGTCTTTAGAGTGACTGTCCTCATTTGTTGAAGAAGAAAAGCATTAATGTGGTTCAATAGCAATACATTCAAGTGGCAATTACACAAGGGACAATCGATCACTGTGAGATGTCCTCATGTGTGACTATCCTTGTCACAAATGAGGACATCTCACAATGACTGTCCCTTCTGTAATTGCCACTTGAATGAGGACAGTCACTATAAAGACAACATGATAATGTACACATACAATGAGTGTACATTATCATGTTATCTTTACAGTGGCTGCCCTCATGTTGTATATTCTTCTCTGTAGATGCTACTATGTGCTAGGGAACTTCTTAGAACTGTTGGTATATTCTTACAACTTGTTACACCTGGGATATTCTTCTCTGTAGATGCTACTGTGTGCTGTGGTCCAAACGGGCCCATAAATGTGGTTGAATAGCAATACATTCAAGTGGCAATTACACAAGGGACAGTCACTGTGAGATGTCCTCATGTGTGACTGTCCTTGTCACAAATGAGGACATCTCACAGTGACTGTCCCTTGTGTAATTGCCACTTGAATGAGGACAGTCACTGTAAAGACAACATGATAATGTACACAAGTACCGTGAAGGTAGTTGCAAGTTACGGCTGTTTCATTGCATACCCGAAACAATGAAGATGTTACGGTCCACAAAACGTTTGTGCTTGAAAGATGAACAAATAAAATTAAACTTCTAAATAACCAAAGCCGCTAACAATAAATTCAACACAGATATGTCCTCATTTCTGGGTATTTTAGCTCTGTAACAGTTGAATACCAGATTACATAATAATGACAAAAGAAAAATAAACCCAACGTACTCAGAAATTGTAGCTGTGATTTCGCGGAGGGAATCTCTCTCGGCACTATTGAAAATACAAATGACAACGTTTCTCTACATTATCATGTTGCCTTTACAGTGACTGTCCCTTGTGTAATTGCCACTTGAAGGAGGACAGTCACTGTAAAGACAACATGATAATGTACACTTACAGCCCATGTACATTATCATGTTGTCTTTAGAGTGACTATCCTCATTTGTTGAAGAAGAAAAGCATTAATGTGGCTGAATAGCAATACATTCAAGTGGCAATCACACAAGGGACAGTCACTGTGAGATGTCCTCATTTGTGACTGTCCTTACAGTGAGTGTACATTATCATGTTGTCTTTAGAGTGACTGTCCTCATTTGTTGAAGAAGAAAAGCATTAATGTGGTTCAATAGCAATACATTCAAGTGGCAATTACACAAGGGACAATCGATCACTGTGAGATGTCCTCATGTGTGACTATCCTTGTCACAAATGAGGACATCTCACAATGACTGTCCCTTCTGTAATTGCCACTTGAATGAGGATAGTCACTGTAAAGACAACATGATAATGTACACATACAATGAGTGTACATTATCATGTTGTCTTTACAGTGGCTGCCATCATGTTGTATATTCTTCTCTGTAGATGCTACTATGTGCTAGGGAACTTCTTAGAACTGTTGGTATATTCTTACAACTTGTTACACCTGGGATATTCTTCTCTGTAGATGCTACTGTGTGCTGTGGTCCAAACGGGCCCATAAATGTGGTTGAATAGCAATACATTCATGTGGCAATTACACAAGGGACAGTCACTGTGAGATGTCCTCATGTGTGACTGTCCTTGTCACAAATGAGGACATTTCACAGTGACTATCCCTTGTGTAATTGCCACTTGAATGAGGACAGTCACTGTAAAGACAACATGATAATGTACACAAGTACCGTGAAGGTAGTTGCAAGTTACGGCTGTTTCATTGCATACCCGAAACAATGAAGATGTTACGGTCCACAAAACGTTTGTGCTTGAAAGATGAACAAATAAAATTAAACTTCTAAATAACCAAAGCCGCTAACAATAAATTCAACACAGATATGTCCTCATTTCTGGGTATTTTAGCTCTGTAACAGCTGAATACCAGATTACATAATAATGACAAAAGAAAAATAAACCCAACGTACTCAGAAATTGTAGCTGTGATTTCACGGAGGGAATCTCTCTCGGCACTGTTGAAAATACAAATGACAACGTTTCTCTACATTATCATGTTGCCTTTACAGTGACTGTCCCTTGTGTAATTGCCACTTGAAGGAGGACAGTCACTGTAAAGACAACATGATAATGTACACTTACAGCCCATGTACATTATCATGTTGTCTTTAGAGTGACTATCCTCATTTGTTGAAGAAGAAAAGCATTAATGTGGCTGAATAGCAATACATTCAAGTGGCAATCACACAAGGGACAGTCACTGTGAGATGTCCTCATTTGTGACTGTCCTTATAGTGAGTGTACATTATCATGTTGTCTTTAGAGTGACTGTCCTCATTTGTTGAAGAAGAAAAGCATTAATGTGGTTCAATAGCAATACATTCAAGTGGCAATTACACAAGGGACAATCAATCACTGTGAGATGTCCTCATGTGTGACTATCCTTGTCACAAATGAGGACATCTCACAATGACTGTCCCTTCTATAATTGCCACTTGAATGAGGACAGTCACTGTAAAGACAACATGATAATGTACACATACAATGAGTGTACATTATCATGTTGTCTTTACAGTGGCTGCCCTCATGTTGTATATTCTTCTCTGTAGATGCTACTATGTGCTAGGGAACTTCTTAGAACTATTGGTATATTCTTACAACTTGTTACACCTGGGATATTCTTCTCTGTAGATGCTATTGTGTGCCATGGTCCAAACAGGCCCATAAATGTGGTTGAATAGAAATACATTCAAGTGGCAATTACACAAGGGACAGTCACTGTGAGATGTCCTCATGTGTGACTGTCCTTGTCACAAATGAGGACATCTCACAATGAATGTCCCTTGTGTAATTGCCACTTGAAGGAAAAAAGCATTAATGTGGTTCAATAGCAATGTATTCAAGCGGAAATTACACAAGGGATAATCACTCTGAGATTTCCTCTTTTGTGACTATCCTTACAGTGAGTGTACATTATCATGATGTCTTTACAGTGACTGTCCTCATTTGTTGAAGGAAAAAAGCATTAATGTGGTTCAATAGTGATGCAGAGTAGGCAGGGCTTTTAGAATATACAAATATACATCCTTAACTCTCATTCCACCAAGGAAGAAGGAATTCCAATGGTTGAAACGTGAGTTAAGGTCTTTACATCAGTCAAACCCTGAAAATGAGGGTTTGTAAACAATGCATAGAAAATTTGAAATAACTTAGATATAAAACAAAGAGAATCAATCAAACCAACTTCCAAAGCATCAGATGTCACTATTACAACTTCCAGGCAAATTTTATCATCCAACCACCATCCGTACAGCCGTACAGAGTTCATTTTTCACCAGAAATGCACTAAAACAGGGTTATTTTTATTTTTTATGAAAGCAAAATGATTACAATACTGGTTCTCTGTCTATCTTCGACCATTTGAAGCCTAAAATAGGCTCTCCAAATGTTGGTTCAACCATCTAGGTGGTTAGAACAGTTTATCCAACAAATGTCAACTTTGCTAAGCAACTTTTAAAGTTGCATTACAACTTTGCAAACAACTTTGCCGAGAAGGTTAAAAATGTGTTGTGAAACTTTAGGAACCTTATTAAAGTTATTTTGGACCTTCAAACTTCTTAACAACATCTAAAAGACACCTAATAAACACTTACTATGCTCATTTCATCCAAGGACTCAAAAGATGCCCAAGGTTTATAAGTCACCAAGGGGTCTTGTGTCCAACAAGTGGATGTTTATAAGGAGATAAAATCAATCCTTAATATTTATTACAAACCAAGAAAACATCTAAAACTCCTATTCTAATTTATTGTCATTCAAAAAGACTCTGATTTGTCATTCAAAAAGACTCTGATTTGTCAATCAAAAGGACCTTTCACCAGTCAATCCTTCAAAGCTCCAAGGTGAAAATCTTATGTTCCAATTGATAGGATTTGACTCCTTGGCTTCATGGCAACTTCCTTCAATCATGGTGTCTTTGGCTTGCATTAGGGATGCCCCTGCATCAAATAGCAATGCATTCAAGTGGTAATTACACAAGGGACAGTACATGCCCATTAAAGTTGGTGTTTTGTTATCCAGCATGACAATGGAGACAACATACTTTGTGTCAATTTTACTGATCAAATTTCCCTCCGCCAGGCAAAGCAACAATCTGGGTATGATAAGGTGAAATTTTGTAGTCCTTTTGGGTATGATAACAGTTCCAGTTTCCAATAAGATGGTTCATTTTTATAATCTAGCTTCAATTTCTCTTGTGAAAATCTTTTTTTCATTTTATGGGTGGTAAAATATAATTATTATGCTAGAGGTGTGTACTTATGGATGATAATGAAACAAAATGATAAAATTTAAGACTCTTGTTTTTTTTTTAAATAGCAATTTAAGTTTCCTTCTATTATAAATTATTGTTTTTCTATTTTTTAATGTATCTTTCCAGATCTTTTATATCAATTTTATTTATGAAATATAAATATATTAATAATGTTTTAGTGTTTTTAGGATTAGTTTATATCAATTCTATGTATCATCATTCGTCATTCAATTGTCAGTATTATTAATTTAGACTGTGCAATTGTAGAACTACTCGAATATGGGTTGGATGGATACTCAAGCAGGGGAACCCTCCTCAAATATCTCAAGCAGTGAACTTGGAAAAATGTGTCCTGAAGGAACCCTTTCCATCAGAGAGATAAAAGTACAAACAAGTAAAAGAATCAGGCTCTGCAAATATGTTTTTGAGAAGAAAAATGATAGATTATTCGAGTATGGCTCATGAGGTATATCTAAAAAGACATTTTTTTTCTTATTATAATAAAAGAGGAAGTTGTGAATGTCAAAGTTGAGTGAAACAAAAATTATTTTCATCAAATTTTGTTAGGCTTGCTTTTGGGAATAGTTTCTTACAATATTGCTATTAAGATTTTTATTGTGTAGTTTTTAGATTAGGTTTATAAAATTATATTTCATGAGTAGTGATTCATATTAATCAATTAACGATACTTTTGGAAGGTATTTTCAATGTGTCAAATTTTGATATTTTTACAAGAATTAGATTGTGTAATTTTTTTAATTAAAGTCATTGACTCATATTTCATAAATAATAGTTCTCATGAATCCACCTCTTATAAGATTGAATAGTCTATTTAGGAAGTATTTCTGATAGTATGTCAAATTATGATATTACTATTACCATTAGATTGCATGGCTTTGAAGTCAACCTCGTTGACCCATATTCTTCTCTGTAGATGCTACTATGTGCCGCGGTCCAAACGGGCCCATAAATGTGGTTGAATAGCAATACATTCAAGTGGCAATTACACAAGGGACAGTCACTGTGAGATGTCCTCATGTGTGACTGTCCTTGTCACAAATGAGGACATCTCACAATGACTGTCCCTTGTGTAATTTCCACTTGAATGAGGACAGTCACTGTAAAGACAACATGATAATGTACACATACAATGAGTGTACATTATCATGTTGTCTTTACAGTGGCTGCCCTCATGTTGTATATTCTTCTCTATAGATGCTACTATGTGCTAGGGAACTTCTTAGAACTGTTGGTATATTCTTACAACTTGTTACACCTGGGATATTCTTCTCTATAGATGCTACTATGTGCTGTGGTCCAAACGGGCCCATAAATGTGGTTGAATAGAAATACATTCAAGTGGCAATTACACAAGGGACAGTCACTGTGAGATGTCCTCATGTGTGACTGTCCTTGTCACAAATGAGGACATCTCACAGTGACTGTCCCTTGTGTAATTGCCACTTGAATAAGGACAGTCACTGTAAAGACAACATGATAATGTACACAAGTACCGTGAAGGTAGTTGCAAGTTACGGCTGTTTCATTGCATACCCGAAACAATGAAGATGTTACGGTCCACAAAACATTTGTGCTTGAAAGATGAACAAATAAAATTAAACTTCTAAATAACCAAAGCCGCTAACAATAAATTCAACACAGATATGTCCTCATTTCTGGGTATTTTAGCTCTGTAACAGCTGAATACCAGATTACATAATAATGACAAAAGAAAAATAAACCCAACGTACTCAGAAATTGTAGCTGTGATTTCACGGAGGGAATCTCTCTCGGCACTGTTGAAAATACAAATGACAACGTTTCTCTACATTATCATGTTGCCTTTACAGTGACTGTCCCTTGTGTAATTGCCACTTGAAGGAGGACAGTCATTGTAAAGACAACATGATAATGTACACTTACAGCCCGTGTACATTATCATGTTGTCTTTAGAGTGACTATCCTCATTTGTTGAAGAAGAAAAGCATTAATGTGGCTGAATAGCAATACATTCAAGTGGCAATTACACAAGGGACAGTCACTGTGAGATGTCCTCATTTATGACTATCCTTACAGTGAGTGTACATTATCATGTTGTCTTTATAGTGACTGTCCTCATTTGTTGAAGGAAAAAAGCATTAATGTGGTTCATTAGCAATGTATTCCCAGCATTTGTACCTACATCTCTCTTATATACTACAAGTTGCTTGCCATCAGAAATTGCAGTTCCCTCACGTGACATTGATGGTGAAGTGTTCTTTTCAAAACCATCATCTATGGTTACCAATGCTCCTGTTTTAGGCAATAAGTTTGTTGCATTCCATGAGCCATTGGTCAAGTTTCTTCTACGAGCTTCTGATGCCTCAAAATCTAAGCAGCGCCTACGCATGCCTCGTTGTGGTTGATTATCATTCTGTACATGAATTATAATGAGTAATCAGTTTTGGGCCTTGGAATCTTGTATGTAACATGCACAGGCATTTCATGGCTAAATGAATCTATTTTAAAAGCATCAACTTTTCTTACATGATGCTGGATACATAAGTAGAACAAGCGTATATCAAATTGGAAGCAATCAGAACTCCACAATGACATATTATTTAGAGTACTCTTTAGTTTAAGTAATAATGCATATATTGACACTGTAAAGACAACATGATAATGTACACTCACTGTAAAGACAACATGATAATGTACACTCACTATAAGGGCAGTCACAAATGAGGACATCTCACAGTGACTGTCCCTAGTGTAATTGCCACTTGAATGTATTGCTATTCAGCCACATTAATGCTTTTCTTCTTCAACAAATGAGGATAGTCACTGTAAAGACAACATGATAATGTACATTATCAAGTTGTCTTTAGAGTGACTATCCTCATTTGTTGAAGAATAAAAGCATTAATGTGGTTGAATAGCAATACATTCAAGTGGCAATTACACAAGGGACAGTCACTGTGAGATGTCCTCATTTGTGACTATCCTTACAGTGAGCGTACATTATCATGTTGTCTTTACAGTGGCTATCCTCATTTGTTGAAAGAAAAAAGCATTAATGTGGTTCATTAGCAATGTATTAAATAAATTTTTTTTTTTAATCCACCCACGGGCGTCGCAATTGCGACGGGAACCCGTCGTAATGCGATGCAGGCGCCCATCGCAATTGCTTGGGAGGCCCGTCGCGATTGCGACGGCCCTCCGAATCCATGCGACGGGGGGGCGATGCCCATGCCGCTAACAAATCTTAGCCACATTGCGATGGGCTATGTGTCGCAATTGCGACGGCTACCCATAGACGTCGCAATTTGTGACTAAAAAATAGCAACGTCTATGGGTGTTGCTATTGCGACAGATAGCCATCGCAATTGCGACACATAGCCATCGCAAAATGCCCCCAAATGTATTAGTGTAAAATGACCAAAATCCTAAAAATGAATCTCAATATGAGTCATTGGGATGGTAAAATGCATGGGAAATGGGTGGGTCTGGACCTCCCACCTTTTATTGGTCCAAATCCACAAAATAATACATCAAAGAGAGACAAATGCAAATGGAAACCCCCAATGGATGGTTGGTACAAGCTAAACTTTGATGGTGCATCCAGAGGCAACCCGGGGAAAGCAGGCATTGGGTGTTGCATTCATAATCAAGATAGAGAAGAAATAGCTATAATTGCAGCTCCTATTGGTATTGAAACAAATAATTGGGTGAAACTTTATGATTTAGTTAAAGGCCTTCAAAAGAGTGCCTCCTTGGGATTAAAGCAATTAGAAATAGAAGGGGATTCAATAATTATCATTAATGCACTCAGGAAAAGAGAAACTCCAAACTAGAGATTAAAGTCCCTTCTCTCCCAAGCTTTGACTCTATGTGAATCCTTTCAAGAAGTCTCAATTAATCACATTTATAGAGAAGGTAATAAGAGAGCGGATGAATTAGCTAATTTAGGGGCAGATGAGATTACTCTGTCATAAGAATAACTTCTCATCTCAGGCTTCATCTTTAGGTCCTAATAGCCCTTCCTAAAGGTTCAGGAACCCTAGTTTAATACTAGTTAGGACAATGTCATTACTTAAAAGCTAGGCATAGCATGAATTGAGAGTTCATCAGGGAATAACGCACCTTATGCTAAGACTTTAGTTTGTATTGGCTGAAATTCCTTTAAGAAGGTGGCATCAGATCTTATTAAAGTTTAATCTCTAGTGAAGTAGCACACCTACAGTAAAATGTGGTAATGTGCTAGCAAATAGTCTCTCCTGCATAGCTCCACTTGGCTAACGATCTCCTCTTACATTAAGGCGTCCACATCAACATTTTAAAAAAATAATATAATCATTATAAAGAAAAGTGTCATCCCTCAAGAAATGTCAAATCCCAATGACAGTTACAATGCAAGGGTTATTATGGATTTATCCTAGAAGAATGGATTCATGTCATGACATGAGTCTAGTAGCATGGCTATAGCCATGAGATTTCAGTTTTAATTTTAGGAAGCAGGGACACACAGAGTTTTTTAAGTTTGATGATATTTGCGTGTTTTTCTGAAGGAATAGTGTTAGCCTTAGTGGCAGGTCACAAGCATGGAATCAGGCTTATTTCCTTTAATTTGGTGATAACATTCAGGGACTTTATTAATCCGAAGAGATAAAACCAACTTCTTAACCCTCCCTTGAAACAATTAGAAGAGCTATGGAGCGAGGGGAATGTTGAGAATTGGGATTAAGGGTTCAAGGTAACTCTAAGGGAGATTCTGTATACAAAGGAAGAGTGGCACTACCGGAGAGAAAGGGCTTTGACATGCTCTCGTCACTCCAAAATTTGACGAAATAAGTAAAGAAACTATTGTCAGCCATAAGAAAGGTGGGTGTAAGATGGAACTGTTAGGCACTTCAAAGGAAGTGAAGGAAATAAAAATGAAAATAGGCTGCCCCCTGCTGTAGAATAATTTAGGACCACTAATGGATGGGATCAAGGTTAGTCTATAATGTATTGTCCCTTTACAAGTTTTATAGTTAGAAGACTCACTTCAGCCTTATTAATACAGTTTTAGTTCCTGTATTCTCGGAGGAATAAGCTATGAATAGGGATATCTTTAGGTTTTACAAGCGGCTTATGGTCTTTTAATTAATGTTTATTCATATATCACAGTCATCAAACCTTAGAGGTTTTTAGGCTCAACACCATATATTCATGCATAGAGACATACAAACAATTTTTAAGATATATATAATCCAACAATTTAATAGGGAGATTTAGGAGTGCTTAGGTTTTCTTTGATTAATATTTGTACTGTCAATTGTATAATCATCTAGGGATAAATTTTATTATTTTCTTTTTATATCTTCATTCAACCATTAGCTTTTTCTTCCATATTCTTCTTTTCCTTTATTCGTCCAGAAAGAATTATTGATAGGATAGTTAAAGGCTCATATGCTTCTCTCAGGTCTTTCCTTGTTATTTACATTTTTCCTTAGTGTTTATAGGAAGTTTACATTCTAATTTGTTCATATTTCAATATTTAGTCATTAGTATTAATTTATTAATTACGAAAGATGAAACATGTTTCTTCTTATTTATAATTAAACTTATTCTCTAAATATAGTATCGGGATAGAAATATATTCTCTTATTATATTTAGATAATCACATATATTTAGTCAAGCAGTTTTACTCCTCCTACCTTAAAAATATAAAGAATCCTCTTTGGGGCATTTCCTAAGTTGACATCAGTAATATACACTCATCTATTTACTTTGCACCTTTAAGTTTTAAGGACAGCTGGAATAAATAATAATAAAGTAAACTGGCCACTCTGGCTTCTGTGGGAATCACAATAGTTTAGGATTCACTTTCCTTTTACATTCTTTAGAAACCTTTATAAGTAAAGCATGTCAAACTATATACTTATCCTGCACACAATTAACAATTCCTTGGAAAATGGCTACCCCAATCAAATTGCGAAGCTTACACAAACAAGTAGCCTTTGATGGAGTAATTTCCTCTAGCAGGATCAGAAAGATTATTATGATCAAATTTAGTATTGTAGTTAGAGCCGTATCTGTGGTATTGGGAAGTGAGTTTAAAGAAAATACCAATAGGTATAATGTTAACATGGATATTCCGGTGATGTTCTTAGCTTCGACCCTTCAAGTAGACCCAGACATTAAAACTATTGGGAGTTTGTGTAGGAGAATCTTCAAAAGGAAATATCTAGTAGATTTGAATAAAGTTCTAAAGAGTATTCGGATAGATTTATCTATTTCGAAACCCAAAGAATATGAAAGGAGTGTAGTCAATAGTAAATATGTCTCCACCTCTCCTATTCTTGAAATAGAGGACTGGGACAAATATATAGAGGAAACTCCTTCAATAAAAAGGAACCTGGACTTCTTGTTTTTATTTACCCATTTACGCTCGCCTCTTGAGAAAAATTGGATGAATGACTTTATCTCAGAAGACAATATTGGGCTAAAATTGGCCTGAGAAGATAAAAGTTCCTTGATGTCCTCATGTTCTTCAGGCAAGGCCTAAGGAAGTCAAGCCCTAAGGAAATATTGAACTCATCATTGTAAAATAAAGTAAAGCTCTAAGTCTGAAATAATATATCATTCCTTACTTTGTTCAATTTGTTTAATATTAGATTTATCCTAGATCTCGCTTTGTTTAAAATTAGAATTTTTTAATAAATGTTGTTCTTCTGGTCGTAGTAGCTTAATCATAAACTAAACATAATTAAACATGCATTATAGTTTACGAGTTAGATTTTACCTTACCACCAAATCATACTCTGAAACATAACCCTTGGTTTAACATGCATTTTAATTTACAATTTAGACACTACCCTTTATTATCCAAATTAAGTTTAGTAGATTACACGTTTCTTGGCATTATGACAATATAAGTTCTTGGTCAAGTACAAGCATTCTAATAATTACAAGAGGCAAGTGGACATAAATGACTACCGCCACAATAGCTAAACAAGACCTGCCCATTAATGGGTAATAAATAGACAACAAATCTCGATGAAAGCATTCACAAACCAAAATGGAGTCAAACATTAAGCTTATTTCCCTCTCGGATAACAGAATGAATGCCTTCAGGGGAAATATCAGAGCCGAAAGATGGGACAAAATTCTTCACACAGACGACTTGGGAAGGAGGGTGGTGGGAAAAATCATGGGTGAAGAGAGTTTTGATCATGAGTTCATTTACAGAGTCAACTATGACATAGTGGGAACCTTCGCAACGATCCTGCTAATGATCAGAATCTCCAAAGAAGAGGTAATTTCAGCTTGTTTGGAATTATTCAATGATAAGCATTCTAGTGGGCTCCTTCTAGATATAAATAGTGTTAACTCTAACCTGATGATACCATTTCCAGAAGATTACATGGAAAATCCTATGGGTTCCCTGACCCATAAGATTCACTGTGCCCGAAGACCAATTTTGGTCTTCAAAGACAAGAAGATTTTTTATGAGAGAATAGACATTGTGAAACGTAATGCAGAGTTCCTCCTAAAATGGATAAAGGTGAAGCCATGTGATGATGTAAAGTGGGTTAAAGATTATTTAGTTGTAGAGGGCTTTGATGTAGAAATGAACTTTGGGTCTATGTCATTACACGACCTGCAGGTTTTTCCACCAGCAATTATCAAAAAATCAACCAAGGGTTTTAAGGCGGTAAAGGGAAAAAGAAACTTTGATCAAGGTCTCGAAGATGACTTGGAGGAAGAAGAGAGCTAGTGTTCCACACTCCAGTGAGAAAGAAATTAAATCTTTCAAGATCTCTTTTTGGATAGGAATATGGATATCGTTCAACTATTATAGAATAAACTGTGTAGGTACTTTTGTTTTGTTTTCTCAATCTATTAAGGCTTAAATCGTAATATCATATCAGTTTAGACTTTGTACATGCTGGAAGGTAACGAACAAGGTAAGACTAGTTGATCTGGAAGCCAGTTATAATCTAAAGCAGATGTATTTTGTGAAAGACATTTTGTTTATAAATTAATAGTAGGTTGGATAATTTGACATATGATGGCAAGTTTCATTTAAATTAGAAAGGTATTATTTTGATTGATTTTAAGCAAGTAGAGTTACAGATAGTAGCAGTAGGGTTTTTGTAATGTTTAAATTTTTGGGTAGGTTAGTTTCAAATTATTTTCATTTGGAATGGCAGTTGTTAAATTTTGATAAACTCTAAAAACAATTACCCAAAAGATAGATCTCTTACCTTAAGGTAAAGGTAAGGGCTTCAATATATGAACTCAAAAATCATATTGAGGTATCGAGCCTGTAAAGGAATTTAGAGCTTAAAACTATATTCTAACTTACATTTCTGTATTGGGTATAATCTTTATGTTGTCCTCTAGATCTATGAAGCGAATAGACTAATAGTATGAAACTCAGACTAAGGAATGAAGAGGAATCATTGACAGTCATTAGCACTCTCAAACCTGCGAAAAGTTTAGTTTTATTTATGTCTATGGATCTAACACGAATTGAGAATGAAACGGTTAAAAGGACCCTACACCACTTATCGAGTTTAGAATTGATTTCACAATTTTATCATCCTAAGATTAGTTTTCGAGTAGCCTAAATTATATTGATTTAATTCATGTTTATGGACATGGCTAATTTTTAAACACGTTTATGACCTGACGGGCATATAGCTTAAATCTCCAGATAAAGAAAGTATTGTTTTTGTTATTGATAACATTATTTGATTAAATGAGCTGTCTAGGGCTGGTTAGCTTAAATTATAATGTTTTTATTAGGTTTATTGCTATGGGTAATTTGTGAAGCAAGTTCATGTCTTAACAATGTAAATTTCTAGATGAAGGCATAATTGTTAAACGAGCTTT